>ML804567.1:132741-172975 GCA_009831015.1 Picea engelmannii | reverse complement strand
AAGACTTGAGGATATGGAGACATCTCAGAGACGCACAGCTAGTGCAGGGGATCTTAGTGATTCCTATAGTGAAATAGAGGCTGAACACGAGGAGGAAGTTGCAGACAAAGATGCATCAATGGAGTGATTGATTAAAGCCATATCTAGAATGGGTGCGAAGGCCAAGATGGACATTCCAGTCTATGAGGGGAATCTGGATGCAAAAGTTCTTGACACCTACTTCGATTATGAAGAGATCGAAGAAGACAAGAAAGTCAAGCATGTTGTTACACGCATGAAAGGACATGCAGCATTATGATGGGACGAGCTTCAAGCTGATAGACGCTGGAAGGGCAAGCAAAAGATTAAAAGCTAGGATCAAATGATTGCAAATATGAAGGTAAACTTCATCCCAAGGGACTACCAAATTACTCTATTCAGGAGGATGCAGAACCTGAGACAGAAGCTAATGACAGTGAAGGAATATACCGAGGAATTCTATCGACTGATCATCTAAGCGGGTCATTAGGAGAGGGATGATGAGAAGGTTGCTAGATATCTGAATGGTCTGAGATATGACATTCAGGATGAATTAAGCATGGTTACCATCAGGACGGTGGAGGATGCTTACCAAATGGCTCTGAAATATGAGGAGAAGCTGAGCCGTAAAAAAGGTTAGCAAGGGAAAGTCAGGAGTCAGCCCAGAGGCGAGGCAGTTGCCCAAGATAAATACTAGAAGCCCAAAGAGAAATGGAAGAAACCTCAGGGTAAATTTGAGAGAGGTGGAACCTCACAGCGAGGGCCATATGTCGAATAGAGAGGACAACATACAGAGTAGAGTGGAGGATATGTTGATGGAAATACTTTTCCTCGTACCATAGGTAGAGGAAGAGGAAGAGGAGGAGTAATCAGATGTGTCACATGCAGGAAGAATGGGCATAGGTCATTTGAGTGTCCAGAAAAAAAGAAGGACGTTGGGGAAGCTCACATCACCGAGGCACAGAAGCGGGTTGTTGAGGTAGAAGACATAGAATGCAGAAGGTCACTGATGATACGTAAATTTCTCTTGACACCCATAAAGGAGGTGGAGGACTCAGCTCAAAGGACCAGACTGTTCAGGACAGCTTGCAAGACCAAGGATTGGGTATGCAAGGTTATCGTAGATAGCGGTAGCACATATAATCTTGTATCTACAGAAATGGTAGAGAAGCTGGAGCTAGAGATGACTGATCATCCCAGCCCATATAGGGTTTCGTGGCCACAGAAGGGACATCAAGTGAGTGTCACTAAACAGTGTTTAGTTGAATTCAAGATAAGGGAATATAATGATAAATTACTCTGTGATGTCATTCCCATGGATGTATGTCATTTATTGCTGGGTAGACCATGGAAGTATGACAGAAATGTGATTCATGATGGGAGAATGAACACATATGCCGTGGAGAAGGATGGGAGGACACACAGGTTTCTTCCGATAAAGGATAAGGAGGTGAAGGTGGAAGTAAGAAACATAGTACTTCTCATGAGTGGGAAGGAGCTTCTTACGGATATGGAGAAGAAAGAGGATCCACAATTATTTGTGGTCAGAAAACCGAGAATTGTCCTGACTAGCACAAGAGTGGATGATTTGCCAAATGAGATTCAAGAACTGCTGGAGGAGTTCGCTGATATCATAGTGGATGAATTACCCCATTCGTTGCCACCGATGAGAAGTGTGAGTCATCACATAGAACTCATACTGGGAACTATTTTGCCGAAAAAAGCATCGTATATGTTGACGCCGCAAGAGAATGAAGAGGTCAAGAAAGAAGTCTAGGATTTATTGGGCAAGGGATTGGTTAGAGAAAGTTTGAGCCCATGTCTTGTTCCAATAGTACTCAGTCCGAAGAAGGATGGAGGTTGGAGAATGTGTACCGACTGAAGTTAGATCAATAAGATAACCATCAGGTACAAATTTCCACTATCGAGAATGGATGATCTGATGGATTGCCTGAGCGGGGAAAAGTATTTTTCAAAGATTGATTTGAAAAGCAGATACCACCAGATTCGCATGAGAGAAGGTGATGAGTGGAAAATAGCCTTCAAAACAAATGAGGGACTGTATGAATGGATAGTCATGCCGTTTGGTTTGATGAATGCACCAAGTACCTTTATGAGGTTGATGAATGAAGTCCTGAGGGAATTCATCGGGAAATTTGTCATTGTGTATCTGGATGACATACTGATTTACAGTAAATCAGAGGCTGAACATCTGAACCATTTGGCCATTTTGATGAAGAAGTTACAGCAGGAGAAGTTGTTGATCAATATGAATAAATCCTCATTTATGAAGACAGAGATCATTTACTTGGGTTTTGTTATTTCGGCTTATGAGTTGAGGATGGATCCGGATAAGGTAGAAGTGATCAAGAATTGCCCATCACCGAGGAATATTTTCGAGGTGAGAAGTTTTCATGGAATGGCTAGTTTCTACCGAAAGTTCATCAGGAATTTCAGTGGGATTAGCGCAGCAATGATGGACACAGTGAAGAAGCGACATAAAACTTTTCACTGGATAGCAGAGGCTGAAAGGAGCTTCAATCTGTTGAAGTGGAAGATCATGAAACGACCAGTGTTGGTGTTACCGGATTTCCAGAAGACATTTTAGGTGAAATGTGATGCAAGTGGGTATGCCATAGGAGTGGTCTTGAGTCAGGAAGACACACCAGTTGCATATTTCAGTGAGAAGCTGGATGAAGTGAAGCTAAAATACTCCACGTACGATAAAGAATTTTATGCTATCATACAGGCCCTGAAGAAGTGAAGGCATTACTTGATCCCAAAAGAATTTGTATTGTATAGTGATAATCAAGCACCACAGTTTGTGACACAATAGGAGAAGTTGAATCAGAAACATGCAAAATGGGTAGAGTATATGCATAATTTCACATTTGTGATTAAACACATTTCGGGTACTGCTAACAAAGTGGCTGATGCTTTAAGTAGGAAGTGTTTGTTGTTGCAGGAATTCCGAGTCAAAACATTGGGTTTTGAAAATCTCAAGGATATGTACGCAGGTGATGCACATTTTGCAGAGGCGTATGAAGCAGCTGAGAATCCATTTCTCAAAGATAGAAGCCTGTGGATAGATTATATGATATGATAGGGATTACTGTTTAGGGGAAATCAATTGTGCATTCCGAAATTCTCCATGAGGGAGAACCTATTGAAGGAGAAACACAGTGGTGGATTGGCAAGACATTTTGGTCATGATAAAATATTCACAAAGTTGAGCGAGTCTTACCTTTGGCCAGGGATGCAGTCAGAAGTCAATCGATTTGTTGACAGATGTTGGGTATGCTAGCATTCGAAGGGGAGGAAACAAAATGCAGGTTTTTATGAGCTATTTCCCATACTAGAGAGGCCATGGGAGGCGATTAGCATGGATTTTGTATTGGGTTTGTCGAGGAAGCAAAGAGGATTTGATTCCATCTTTGTAGTAGTGGACAGGTTTTCTAAGATGGCACATTTTATTCCATGCCAGAATACCAGCGATGCAACTCACATCGCAAATCTGTTCTTCAAGGAGGTCATTTGACTTCATGGATTACCAAAAAGCATAGTTTCGGACAGGGACTCTAAATTCATAGGGCATTTTTGGAGGAACTTATGGAAGAAGCTAGGAACTAACTTGGAATTTAGTTATTCTTATCATCCTTAGACACATGGACAAACAAAAGTGGTCAACAAAAGTCTGGGAGACTTACTGAGGAGCTTGGTGACAGAGCACCATAGCAGCTGGGATAGCATATTGCCACAGGTAGAGTTTGCGTACAATGATTCAGTGAACAGGACCACAGGGAAAAGTCCATTTCAGATTGTGTATGGCACACAGCCGAGAGGAGTTTCTGAACTGAGGGACTCAAAACAGATTTCGACTAGCAATGCTAGTGCAGAAGAGTTTGCTGAGGCAATGAAGGAACTTCACAGTCAGGTGAAGGAGCGACTGCTGAAATCAATCTAGGAGTACAAGCGCAGAGCAGATCAACATCGGAGACAACTTCGGTTTGAATTTGTTCATCTAGTCCGGTCACACTTAAGGAAAGAAAGGTTCCTGAGGGGAACATACAATAAGTTGAAAATGAAGAAAATCAGGCCATGCAAGGTCTTGAGAAAATTCAAAGAAAATTCTTATGAGATTGAGTTGTCGGATGACATCAGAATATCTCCGATATTCAATATTGCATATTTATACCCATATAGGGCTGGAGAAGCAGAGACTGGAATAGAGGAACCAACAATCCAGTCGATGAAACAGATGTCGATAGCGGAGAAGCCGCAGATGGAGTGCATATTGGACAAGAAAGTGGGTAAGAAGACACGAAGAAAGGAATACTTCGAGTATCTGGTCAAGTGGAAGAATCACCTAGTAGAAGATGCCAGCTGGGAAAGTGAAGCAGTGATGCAGGAGAATGGACAGACCATGCAGGAGCTCATGGATAGGAGCCCATGAAAGTTTTCAAGCCAAGGAGTATGATGCAGGAGCATCGCCAACTCATCAAGCGAGCCAGCGTGGAGCGGGAGAGAGCTGGATAAGCCAGCGCAAATTTTAAAATTGTCTTGGAAACTGTTGTGCAAACTATTAAATGAGTCAGTTAAGAGATGACACACTTGTATATTGTAATGGACCTTGAGCAGATATCTCTCTTCCTTTAGTAGATAGACGACATTTAAATTTAATTAATGCAGTTAGATAGGAATTTAATTCTAGATTTGATAGATTTAGAGTGCAAGAGGGAAACGGGATATAGACACCCTCATTGTATCATTGTATCATTGTATCATTAGTCTGATTCTGAGCACATTAGCTAGAGAATTCAGAAGAAGAGCAGACAGATAATTGTATGAAGAACACCTATGTACAGGAATTTGAATTAATAGAAGAAATCTTTGATTCAATTTCATGGTTATGTGTCTATTCTCTGTGTATTGATGTTATGTTCATGAATGTTTTCTTCCTGTTATACACTTTATTTTATATGCTGTGTATGTGAATTCCTGGTTAAATTGAAGTCTGAGGGAGTGAGTGAATGAGTTTCAATTGTTTCTCTAATTGAGCCAGAGGATTCCTGCAAGGAGTGCAGTCGAATTTGTCTGCAAGGAGTGCGTTGACTGAAGGGATCAATTAGAGATAACCTTTGTTTCCATTCATCTCGGGAGTGCAGTTAGACATAGAAGCTATGCAAGGAGTGCGCAGGCTGAAGGAAGTCTCAGGGCTGCGAACCTGAGCAAGGAACTGAAAGACTACTACTACAAAGAGTGCACAGAGTCGGGAAACTTCAACTCTCAGTCGAGGTTGAAGAGTTGTCGCAAGGAGTGTGAGCAAGACGTTCTCAGAAGGACTTGAGAAGTCGGGAACAAGCTCAGGAAGGATAGGCCTCTGAGTTGTTGAAGAACAACATAGACAAGTGCAACTTGAAGTTGCAAGGAAGCATCGCAGGTTGGCGAACTCGTGAACGAGATCTCATGGAGGAGACATTTCTTCATTCAGTGGGTTCGCAAATGGAAGAGCAGACGACCGAAATCCTTTGGGAGATTTTGCGAAGTTCCGAGGAACATTGGATCTCGTGGAGGTGCAGGGAAGTTATTGGCACAGCATGGAAAGGTTCTAAGCTCAAGAGGGATAGTGCGTTGATCCAAGTCAGTCAGGGCCGTCGGATTATTCGTGAGATCGCCTAGCGGGATCTCATGAGAAAGGTGTCCAAGACTTGGTGATGGAAATCGCGATATTGCGATACGCGATATACCGAGGGTTACGTAAATAGTGTGGGCCACATGAGTTGGTGATGTGGACAGCTGACGCATGTTATCAGGGTTTCTCAGTGAAGGTTCCGAGCATTGAAAATCCAGATTCGCGATCCCGCGAAGTCCGATATCCCGATAGAAGGGACAGGGAGTCGAAGAGTCATCTCACGAGCGTATCAGAGTTTCGGCACATCGGGACTCGGGAGTCAGAGAACCAAGTGCTCGATATCGCGAGTAGCGAAGACGCTATAGGAGAAGTCACGATAGGAGAAGGGAGAAGTTATCGTTGACCGAATCCATCGGATCTCAGGGATTTGAGATCCCAGTGATCAACAGAGAACTTGCAAATTTGTGAGTTTCGATCCTCCAATAAGTCAAGGAAGGGTGGATCGCGTGAGAGAAGAAAATCTATGGGTGAGAAAGATTTCTGATAGGGAATCAGAAGAACCTTGGAGTTCTTTGGGCCGAGAAGAAAGAAGGTCCTGTGAGAGCGGGCGTGCTCTGAGGAGTGTGGCTACGCCACTTTGTAGGTGCACTGAAGATATTTTTTTTTTTTTGATAAAATTTATGTTTCCATATTCTAAAATAAATTCCTCATTTACTGAAAAAAAAAGTATGTTTTTATGTAGGATTTTGATGCAATTTATATGTTGATTATGAAGAGACGTCAACACATGGAGGAGAAACAACAGATACTGTACCGTTAAAATATGTTTCATTAGTGGGAGGTGAGAGAGAGGGAGAGGGATTTGTATCCTTGGCCAATTATGCAACTATGCGACTCATCTTGAGGATTGTAGGCCTCTTGAACTACTACGAGGAGGCTACATCCCTGAAGGGTATTTCTACCTTTATTGCACAATTGATATGTCAGTGGGATTCCCATCAATAAGAATTCAGAGTCATTCCTCATCAGTGGTATCATCCCACTGAGGAGGATATTTATTTTATCACTGGGCTATTTAGGAAAGGGGAGGATGTTCCCCAGTTTCCTAATGTTTTAGTGGGTGTTTCAACTGAGATTCATGTTTCCTACCCTCAGATATATATTTCAGGTGATATACCTTCTATTGGTTAGTTTTAGGTGGTTGGTGGATATTTATGGATCCCCTCGTTCAGTGTAGAGGATGTTAGGTGACTCTCTCTGTTACTGTTGACAATTTCAAACATTATTGGTTATGGTCAACTTATTATTCATGTGCTTTTATATCATATTGATTCCTTGATACATAGGACATGATTTATTAGGTGATATACCATTTTATTGAGGCAGTTTTGTATATCACTCAATAGATGTAGTGGTATGATAGATGGGAGGGTGAACTTGCCATTCACTTCAGATTTATTTGTGTTTTTTTAGAGGTTTTCAGAGATGGGACCTAGTTTTTTCCATCGACCTCCTAGGCTGATGAAAAAGGTGTGGATGCACATCTAGGGCGAGATGATGCCCAAGAGGGGGATGCCTGATTTTCCATCTAAGATTTCCCATGGGGCACTTGATCTATTATCTAGTGAGGCAGATCACATTTTCATGATGGTGTCGCGCCCTTACACGGGGATGGATTCGAGAGGATGTCTCAACATCCTTTTCATAGTGGATGAAACAACAAATGATCTATGTAATATTTAAATTAATATCTTTATTTCATTTTATTCTCTTAATTCAAATAAATTTTATTCTAGCATGTTCTTTAACGTATTTTATTAATTTTTTTAATGAAATTGTCGACAAATTATTAACTTGTGTTATATTTTGTAGATGTTCGCACATTTGTTAGGGAAATTCCTCCTCCCCCACCACCTTATGTAGATGAGAAGATGGATGAGGCTACGATAGGTTAGGGTCCTCAACCACATATACCACCCGACATGTAGCATAGGATAGATCTCAGATATAAGATGGAGGTGTGTGAGAGACTGAGTGTAGTTTTGGTTGGCATGAGAGTCTGCCCTATCCAAATGAGAGACATCAAGGATGAACCTGATATAATGTATCTCTAGACGAACTTGCCGCATGATATTCCATCTCTTATGCATCATATCATTGGAGCTGCCAGGTTACTGGTAGGGATGAGGGATGCGACATTTTCCAACAGTGATGATAATGAGGGTGGTGATGATGATCCTCATGGTGGTGATGGAAACACTTTTTCTTCAGTACCTCATCCTCCTCCTCCTTTCCCGGATGAGAAAGGTGCATCACCAATTCTTCCATAGTATGCTTCACCTAATAGACTATGACTAGATATTTAGTTATAGTATTTATTTGTATTGTTGACCATATATGTAAATTATAGAAGTTATTTTAAATTATATATATATATATATATATATATGTTATCATGTTGACGTACTTAATTTATATGTTTTTGTTGATTTTGATGTTAGGTCATGTTAAATTATATTAATCTTCAACCTTACCTTGTATCACAATTTTACAAACTAAAATACCAAGTTTATCATGTTTTTCCAGCTAAGAGGTATTCAAAAGTAATTAAGTTATAAAAAAGGGTAAATATATGTTTTGTGTTATTAATTAAATTTTGGGCAAGTTAAAACTAAATTATATTAATCTTCAACCTTACTTTGTATCAGAATTTTACAAATTAGTTTACTTGAAAGTACGATGTGAAAATTGGTCCTCACTTTGAGAATATTTCTTTTTTTCATAATTTCATAATGAACAATTAAAAATAGGTATGATAATCTCAATTAGCATTTATAAAATATTTTTGATATTTTAACTTCCTCTTAATTGTAATTTGGTCATATTTTTTTATATTCCCATAATTAATAAAAGTCTCAAAATCTCTAATTCCACATTTTTTTACTATACTATAAGGATGGATGAATATCAAAATAAACCAAGAAAAATTTTTATAAAAAGGGAAAATATGTGTCTTATGTTATTAATTAAACTCAGGGAAAGTTAAAAGTAATTTATATTAATCTTCAACCTTATATTGTATCCCAATTTTACAAACTAGTGTACTTGAAAGTACGATGTGGGAATTGGTCCTCATTTCGAGAATATTTCTTTTGTTCACACGTTCATAATTAAAAATAGTTATTATAAGATCAATTATCATTTATAAAATATTTGTGAAATTTTAACTTCCTCAAACCCCAATAATTAATAGAAGTCTCAAAATCTCTAATTCAACATTTGTTTATTATACTATAAGGATGCACAAATACCAAACTTAACCAAGAAAAGAAAATAAGTTATAAAAATGGGTAAATATATGTCTTATGTTATTCATTAAAGTTTGGGAAAGTTAAAATTAAAGTATATTAATCTTCAAGATTACTTTGCATCACAATTTTACAAACTAGTTTACTTGAAAGTACGATGTGAGAATTTGTCCTCGTTTCAAGAATATTTATTTTGTTCATAAGTTCATAATGAATACTTAAAAATAGTTATGATAATCTCAATTAGAATTTATAAAATCATTTTGATATCTTAAGGCTAGCAGGGAAAACCCCCCTGTGACTACACTAAGGTTCAAAATGTAGGAAGATCAATTAACCATCTAAAAGTCAACTACTTCTCTAAACTACCCCAACATAAAAAAACTCATATAAGAAAATCAAAGATGAGGGATATTGGGTAACTATACCTCTACTCAATGTTTGGTGATGATCCCCTTGTGCTTAGAAGCTTTGTTGACTTCACGCCTCCTCCCAAGGGATGACCTGGGTCCAAAGATTGACAAACAAAATATGACAAGCATGTTTTTCCATATACAAATTAGGGTTAGGTGTTAGAAAGTCAAAACATAAACCAATAAAATCATTCAATACACCATGATTTGGGATAGGAAAAGTAATTCTTTTATTAATAACTCAATGATTACACCTTTACAACAAAGTTGGTTTTCGTCCACGAAATTGGTCCGGGATCCTCTTCACCAAGCTCGAAGTGTACCTTTGTGTGAATTATCCTCTCAACCTTCTTATCTCTTCTTGGGAAGTGATTGGGTTCTGATGCAGGAAGAAGGGCTAATGTGGAAATGCTAAGGAAATTCTCACAAAAAGGATGCAATAACTTGGGCAAGGAGGGGATGTGAAACAAGAAGAGTTTCAATTCTCTTATGTCTAGATGTAAAATTAGACTCCAACAAATCCTTTTATATGAGAAAAGGATGGTTATTCAGTTGGGTGACGGGCTATAGAAGGTGGATTAGTTGGGAAACTACCCATTAGCTTGTAATCTCAATGAATTCTTTGCAACTTTTGCAAGTATATGCAGGTTGTGATGGTGCATCATTCATATGTACGCATGTTGTAGTAGTTCAACAAGCATATGTACATGGGCAATAGTTCTGCAGGGTGCGTACATCTTCAAAAAAAAATTTTTTAAGAAGAGAAACTCATAAGTGCTTTGGAAAAAAATGAAAGTAAGAGGACTAAAGTATAAGTAATCATGTGTAGAGAAATTTAGGGTTATAACACTTAGCTTAGTCTTAATTGTAATTTGGTCATATTTTTTATATTCCCATAATTAATACAAGTCTCAAAATATCCAATTCAACATTTTTTTTACTATACTATAAGGATGCATGTATGCCAAACTTAATCAAGAAACATGTACAAAAACATAAAAATATTCTATGTTACATGTTGTTAATTGTTATTGTAATCAATGTTAAGAATCAAATTAGTTATTAGGAGACCTAAAATTTATATCCAATTAGCTATTATTTCTTACCCACAAATTATTAAATCCACTATAGATTTGAAAACATAAAATAAGTAATTAAAGAGAAAAACATGTATAATATATCACACTCTGTTTCCATCACCCTGATTATCATGATTAAAATATACATTTTGAAGTTCATTGTGAATAGTTACTGTGTAGAAATTTGACAAATGATAAGTCACTTAATCTTTATCAAGCGCCTTTTTAGATTCGTTTGGAGAAGATCCCCTTATCTTTTGTCTTCATCCCTTTTTTCATCCCAAATCACTGCACCTGGTGTGCTTTCGATCTGATTGATGTGCTCACTAGCATAATAGAAAGACTCATATGATATGTATCCCTCTGTCATAGACCCGCTGGGTTTGTCCATTTGATGAACAAATCCTTTCAATTTCTTCATGTACCTCTCTAAAAAAAAAAATCCAATGACAGGAGACCACCCTAAGTAATTCATCCTCATCTACTAGGTGATTTAGAATATGAACCTACCAGTGCATGGAACTTGGTGGTAGTTCCTTCTCAAACATACAAACAATCTCAGCTGTCTATTGACATCACCATGGAATGTTATCCATATGAATCTTGTTTGAGGTGATCAAACATAAAAATGCAGATAATTTAGATATGGAACTCCTCAGGTCATGGGGGAAGTCATGGTTCACACACCCATGTACGAGAAAATGATAATGAAGCAACACAGTAAACAAATACAAATTATTTATGTTTGATCTTGTTGCATAAAAATCAAAATTACAAATAATAAAATCATATTTTTGACATACATCATACCTTTGGAAGGTTCAAATGGTCATGTTATCTCAACCACGACAAATTGTCTTGACACATAGTGAAGCAACATCGTTGGGAAGAACCATATAAAGAAGGCAACTTCATACCCAATATAACTTCCTTTTCCAAAGGAATATCTTCTTTCTTCAAAATCCATGGGACATCACCTTCTTTGAAAGACCAAGAGGGACCACCCTCTCCCCTACTTTCTTGTCTTGCCCAATGTTTCTTTTTAGTTTTGGAAGAAATAATATCTCTCCTCACAACCAATGTGTCACTTTATTTCGATGATATGTTTCTCCATAGAGAATATGAAACATTTTTAAATATATGCATGGGATATATTAAATGGGAAATCATACGATACTCCCAATATAGAAGATCATAAAAGATATATTTTCATTTCATCCCAATGATAAATTTCACAACATAGGTTCCAAAGAATTCTGGATCATCAAACATAGGCTCCCCATGTGAATATAACATTTATGTAATCTCCTTCTCCTTATTTATGTCATATTCTCTAGTCCATTATGTTGGTGTCATTATTGCAGGCCTTTGGGTTCTCTCTGGTTTACCATTGAAATAAGATGTTTCTCTCCTATAAGGGTGTTCTTCTGGGAGGAATACCCTCGAGTAGTCATACATTGGATTCCATAGGTGGTTGGACCACCTAGATTTCAAATAAGGTCCACAACATTTAAATCCATGATAAACTTTAGTTACAAGACTTGTGAAATTACTGTATACATAACACGTTAGCATTTAAGAACAAAATGTCAATCACAAGGAATTAAATATGAAAATAAATATTGCTACATATATAAAAAAAATCAATAAACATGTTAATTACTAGAGAAAAATATTAATCATGGATAATCGTTTGTGGTGTAAGAACATATGCCATACAACATACAACTCCTCTATGTTGTGATGGGTTTTGATACATCATATACATGTATCCCTTCCCATAATTCCTTCAAGTCATCTACCAATTGTTGTAGGTAGACATCCATATTCTTCACTTGTCTTCTACCAGGGATTATAAGAGCCAACATTATATGTTCACTCTTCATAGAAAACCATGGGGGGATATTATTGTTGATCACTACTACAGGCAAAAGAAAATATTTGGTTTTTTGGAGGGAATATGGGTTTATTCCATCCATTGGTATGTTGAGTCGTATATTTCATACTGCATCCTCGAATTTTTCTAGACATGTATCCTCTATATGCTTCATGGCTATTGAATCTCTTTGGCTTCACATAAATCCCGACTCACATCTATGAGAGGCATGCCATACCTGAAACATAGCTAATTATTTACAATGAAAGAGCCTTTGAATCCTTGGGATTATAGGCATGTGCCTGAATATCGTATGAGGAGGACCATGCAATTTAACATTTTTACTTGATTTATGGTACATTCCATGCCTACATTTTAGGCATATATCTTTGTGTACATATTCTCATCTATATATAATACAATCATTCATACATTCATGATATGATATATCCTCAACACCCAACATTTTCAACAATTGCTTTGACTCTTCACAACTACCAGGTAGAACATTATCACTAAGAACAACCTTATCTTTGAATATCCTGTATTTAGTGTGAAATAGAAACGTACAAGGTCATTTAACATTTATAAAAGAAACCATTTCTAATGTTTTTTTTGTCAAAATATTTCTCAAAATTAATATAAGGCATTTGTTGGTCAATTCCCACAATATTGTCGAGAAGAATGCATTTGACATGCTAAAATTTGCTTTCACATTGTATAATAACATTATTGTCCCAAGCTAGGTAGAATTAGACCAGGCACTAGGTTCAAAGAGAGGGGTGTTGGAAGAATATAGGCTTTCTAAAATTGTATCATTGATATAAGAATCATCCCCTAGCTCATCGTTTTGGAATGCATCTAACAACATTGTCTCCATGGAATTTGTATCCTGTAAGTAATCATCCATACCAACCTATTTTTGATTGTATCCATTTACAACTTTGGAAGAACTACTATTGTTGCAGTCATTCCTAATTGGTGAATTTGGATGTAGTGGGAATTGAATAGGTGGTTGATTCAACCATTTTTGGTACACTTTCTCTCCAAGTTTTGCTGTCATTGCAGACTTCTCTCAGGTTGACATTTTTGTGGGGTGAAATGGAAGATGGTAGGTAGGTCGCTTATGATAAAGAGAATCCTAATTTCAAAAATATTGAACATTAGTATATTGATGATATTAGTAAGCACAATGCAATAATTTGTTTGTTCAAATTACATTATATCAAACAATTATTACCATCGATGACCAAGGATTATGGCCGGAAGATGGAATGTCACAATTGGCAAGGTAAAGCGACTCTCCATTTTCATCTACAAATTTCTTGCGATATGTTTCTCCTGATAGAATCTTCCGACATTTTTGAACCGGTACTGGAATAGTTTATGCATCTGAACTTGTTTCTAAATCAATATCCTACAAATTTGGATACATTTTTATTCGGATTGACATGGATAATAAAAAATTCAATGAGATAATATAAACATAAATAAAATAAGTGAATCTTAGTGGAGATGGAAACATAGAACGTCTTGATGGACTTTGAGCAATATGGAATGGGATGGAATTTGAAGAATTGACAATTTGATCATATAATAAGGTTTCATCCTTGCATTTCAACAAAATTAGCAATACATTTTCATGTACACATCTAAAATAAATTTCTAGGACCATAGCACAATCTGAGTTTGAATATAGTTTTGAAACCATTTTTTAATAATAAGATGACATAAAATGTAAAATGTATATTGAAGTGTTGCAAGTCATGTGAATTCATCCTAAAAGATAATTTAAGATGAATATACTATTTATGGGAAAATAAAAGTTAAAATAAATTTAAAATCATAATGGTGCGCTTATAAACCACAAACGCATCAGTGTGCATATTAATAATCAACACCGGTGTCTTGAAAAATAACCCACACTTTGTTTCTAGATTTTGTTAATAAAAAAAATTATATGGCATCGGTGTGTCAAATAATATAAACACATCATTGCATAATTTAATATGGATGCACTCGTGCATCTTACATAAATGCACCGTCATGCCAATAAAGTAAAAAAAAAGGCATTTTATTAAACAATTAAACAAAGTGTGGGAATCAAATTTCATAAAGTCATTTAAATACTAAAAAGGTATTCACTATTTCATTATTTTACAAACTTTTGCAAGGGAGAGGCTTCCGAGACATATGGAGCAACACTGTGGAGGAGAAGAATACATTGGAACCATAATATTATTCAGAATATGAGAATTTGAAGGGTATGGTGGTTCACTCTAAACCCTTTTCATAATTGTTTTTTAATATTAAGAAGGTATTCAATATTTTCATTATTTTTCCAAAACTTACAGGAAACATGTTTGGAAGAGAGACATAGAGGGGAGCATTGTGGAGCAAAAGAATACTTTGGAACAACATAAATATTCAGAAAATTAGGATTTTAAGGGTATGGTGATTCAATCAAAACCCTACATTCAGAATAATAATAATAATAATAATAATAATAATAATAATAATAATAATAATAATAATAAAATAAAAATTCATAGTTACCTTAAACCCTTTTTTTTCTGCTTACATGAATGAAAAATTTCACCCAAGGGTTTAACTCCCTCTATCACTTCAGAATTAGGGTTTTTCATTTTAGGTATTTTAGATATAGTGGGTTTGTTTATATATATATATATATATATATAAGTGTTTGACATGTGATGCAAAGGGACCACTTATTTCATCGGATCCCAAACACAGTCGACCCTATACCTTTTTTTTAATATTTTTAAACGGTTTCTGATTTGACTTTTTTTTAAAAAAAACATTTTCCACTTTTCCGGTGCACCTTTTCAACATAAATGCACCGGTACATATATGTATAAGGAATGCACTGATTAAGCTATATTAAAAAAATAAATAAAAAGAAATAAAAAAAATGGTGTATTAAAAAAAATACCATCGATGTTCTCATCCAAACAACACAGAAAATGTTGTCACATTTATTTTTTAATTTTTAAAATTTTTCTTCTCATTGGTGCATAATTTTTCTATTGTTTTTTTTTATGAATGTTTAATTTTTTTCTATGTTTTTGTTTTCTACTGTAGTCATTGCGATATCTTCTATATATATATCACATTGTTGTAATTCACAATATTTAAAAAAATAAATTAAATTGTTGGGTGTTTGTTTTTGTATTGAACGCATCGATGCATTTTGTGTAATAAAAACACTGGTGTTTTGTATATAAAAAGTGCACCAGTTAGAACAATTTTTTTTTTCATTGGAAATTATGTAATTTATTTATAAAATATATATCATAATTACTGTATTGAATGACACAAGTTGTATATTGATAAAAATATGAGTGAGAAGAGATCAAATAATAAAATTTATGGTTGACACAATGATGACACATACAAAAAAACAGAAAAGGAGGGTTCTCTGTAAATTCTATACAAAATTACTATGGTTGACCTATATATAAGTTTAACTAATATATATTGGTTAGTGTGTATCATATAGGGCCACAAAATGAGGAATCTTAATAACATTATTTATAATCTAAGTGCACAAGAGAATAAAATCTCGATGGAAAAATTGCAGAGGGATGAATCAAGTGAATGAAAAAATATTATTCAATATGATTTGATTTTTGAATTTTAATTAATAATAAACTTAGGAATAATAGATTAAATGTTTCAAACAATCTATTAATTCACATATGTTTAATGTTCTAAAGACACCAACAATGAAGGAACAAAATTCCATCATAACAAAACAAAATTATTTAATATATAAGATGTAAATGATGATGAATTGGCCCTTATCTCATATCGAGTGGTGTTGGAGATTAATCAAAAGGCGAAATTTTTTGACAGAACTATGAGTGGTATAGTGGAACGAATGTAACGACGTAATTTCCACTTACAATATAGAAATCAATCCAATGATTCCAAGAACAAGGTTATACTTAAACTACATTGAGCATTTCCAGAGCAATGGTCAATGAGACATGACAAACTTGCAATAACAAAAACATACAACAACAAAAAATAATCATTCAAAAAGTAATATTCCTAAAAATGTCACTTTTCATATATAAATATAAAAACACTTTATTGTCATGTTATTTTTTTTAAGAAAATTATGAAAATCTGAGTGGAGCAACGGACTGATATTTGAAATATGCCACCAGGAATGCCCAAAATATATAGTGTTAGAGCAGTTCATTCTTGATATATAATGCATCGACCCTTACACAATGGGATTCCTAGGTGCTTTGATAATTACTACACACCGACTAAAATAAATTTCACTTTGCATGCAAGATATGTGTTCACACCATAGGAGGTGCATTGTTGTTTTGCAGGCACATCGAAGATTATTTTATTTTATTTTTGATAAAATTTATGTTTGCATATTTTGAACTAAATTTCTCATTTACTGAAAAAATAGTGTTTTTATGTATGATGTTGATGTAATTTATATGTTAATTATGTAGAGACATCAATGGATGGAGGACAAACAACATATACTAGACTGATACAATACGGTTCAGGAGTGGAAGGCGAGAGAGAGGGAGACGTATTTTTACCCTCGACCTAGTAGTGCAATTACATGGCTCCTCTTAAGGAATGTAGGCCTCCTAAAGTACTATGAGGAACCTACATCCATGAAGGGAAATTGTTCCTTTCTTGCCCAACTAATCCATCAATGGGATGCCCATCAACAAGAATTTAGATTTGGTCCTCATCAATGGTATCATCCTACTAAGGAGGATATTTATTTGATCACTGGTTGTAATTCCCCCTCTATTACGACAATGAATGGCTATGTACCATAGGTAAAAAACATTTTTGCAATAGGATATTAAAATCGTCACAACATAATTAATAGCATTGCAAGTGAAACATCATCATAACTAATAATGACACATAATCAAAGCATTAACATAATTAATAACGACACAATCAACACATCGTTATAATTAATAGTTGCACATAATCAACACATCACATTCAACTGATCAAAATACTAATAATTGATCAACCATGTCACTGAATATTAAAAGAACTACCCACCCAACCTATCCTGCATGGTTAGGACCTCCAAGACACATAAGAAACACTCAAGCCCATGATTTATCCAATTGATTTTGGCCACTTAAGGTCTCAGGGCTGGCGACTATTCTGAGGAACAAGGAGGTGTCTAAATCCCACTAATCCAACATAAACCACAATCCCAACTCTGATCATCAATCTCACCTAATCATCAATTGTTCATGGCACAATAAGATTTTCTACTATACTTATCATTTTTCAAGCAACATTGAGTGTAATTGAGTAAAAAGACAACTCATAACGAATCATAAATCAAGAGCGAAAATACAATTTTAATCTCATGCGGCTTAACTATACATCTTGTTTTTAAGGAGTATCTTCTAGGAGTATGTAAAGAGAAGCTATAATTACAGATTCATTATGAGAACCCATAAGAAACTCAATCTTTTTGACCAATACATGAATTTTAACAACAATTTTACATTATGTATCCATTATATGAAACTAATAAAATCATTCATGATAGCAATAATGAGAAGTCACATGTGGACATAGATATAATAAGTATGTACATTAATGCAAGATATAAAGTGTTATCAATCATTTCAATGTAATAGTCTATTACTAAGGTCACCATTTTCTTTTTGAGACTTCAATAAAAACCCTTAAGAGATAGTTATTAATAATATTCAATTTGTATAATCCTCAACATTTAAATCACTTAACTCTTCTATATTTTCTTCACTTTAAGTAACTATTCTAATCTCAAACCTAGAAAGCCTTCATCATTGTTACTAACAATGAAGAACATAATTATTGTCGTGTACTAATAATATATTTTAAGATGGCCTGTCTATTTCGGGAATTAGTTACAAGACTACTGTTTAAAGTAATTACTTTCCAAAATTCCAGGGGTTATTTTATATTTCTATTTTTAAGGAATAAATAATGAATTGAATTCATATATTTATGTATCCTTATTCAATGGTATGAAGAATTTAGGAATCTCTTGAAGTAAAAGTATAGCTTATATACTTATTAATGAATTGACAAACTATTGGATTGAATCTATTCTAACATATCAAGGGAGGACTTATTCCAGACCACATATGAAATATGAGAACGAAAATCAACACAGAAAAACGAATTCAAGAGTGAATGATAGCATTCAAATAAATTCGTAACGAATTATTAGTCAAAGAGATAATGTCTTAAAAGGGTCTCAGCCTTAAGTTGGACGAAATTTCAAGCACACAGAGGTGAAATCAAGGGTGACTGATAGTGTTCAGTAAATTCACCATTGAATTATTAGTCAACGAGATAATGTTTCGAAGGAAACTATCGAGGCTATCTACTGGTGCGTTCATCTCTAGGTGGCTCTTGGTGGACATATTTCAACCCATACCCAAAAATGAAACCAAAAACAAAATGTGACAGGGTGGAGATAGTTCGAAGCCACCAATCCAAGGTCAGCGATCAAAATAGTCTCTATGTTCAACGCTCTCTGAATACCTTACTCTAGCAAGAAACAATCGTGATTTTCTACGTATTTTAAAGGTACCGGGTGTCAATCCCAAGATAGAATAAGAGGGTAATTATAGCAGTCAAGGTCAACTTTTAAAGGAAATAATCATGGGCATTAAACCATGGTCTCAAAAAGTTTTAAATGGTAAAAATTGTGAGCATTTAACAGTGGTCTCAGTCACATTTTGAATGGAAATTCGTGAACATTTAAGCAATGATCTCAGACATAAATTGGATAGTAAAGTCGTGGGTAAATAATAGTAGGGGACAGCGGTTGAGAGTCATGATTCAAGGGCATTAAGTCCGGAAAGTCTTGAGTAAGTAAAAATCCATGACAATAAACGGGATAAGGGCATTAAGTCTGGGCTACGATTGAGGGTCATGATTCAATGCAGGCTTAATTTAAAATGTTTACACTACATTAAGTTTGTTTTCCACGCATTCGTCGTGCCTTATCAGTCAATTCGTTGAGTTTTTAACATAACCAATTCGTTGAGTTTTTTTTTGTAAGAAAAAGTAGACCAAGCATTCAATTCATTTTCCATTCTAGTATACCATTATATTGCAGGAAAAAACACAAAACTCTTGTCCAAATCAATCTACCCAAAAATGTAGACTTAGAATATTTAATTGTTTTTTTTTCATTTTCAGGTTGCCAAATAATTGTAGACAGAAAATCAATAACTTTGTCCAATGCTAGAATACCAATGAAAAATGTAGGCATGAGGTTAATTCATTTTTCCATCTAGAATACCCATACAACGAAGACAACAGTGAGAGAATGCAAGGACCCAATGGATAACTCATTGAAGGGATCACTGGAGTTCTATCAATCGAGGTGCAGAAAATAAACAACAAGGACATAAGATAATCCAAATGCTAAGGCCGTACTGAAGAACACAAGTCAAAAATTAGGCAATGCCATCCACATAGGTAGACGGCTAAAATGTTTACCTTCACTTCATCATCCTCGTAGAGAAAAGCAGGGCATTGAGATCCATAGGTCTTTTAATTCTAAGGCGACGACCGTGGATCAGGCTCCTGGTCGACTGCTCAGGCGAGGACTGACGAGATAGGGATGAAAACTAAACAACCTCAAGGTCACAATCAACACCATAGGGCGGTGAGGACATGTGGGAAATTGAGGCCATAGGAGACAACAACCAAGGAGCTAGGCTAAGAAAATTTTAGCCATCAATATAAACATCTAATCTACTTACATAATCAACATACAGATCCAATTATAAAACCTACAACATTCTACCATTCAAATGAAGAAAATGTACCATTTCCTTTTCACTTGCTCCTATTGGCATCCCGTGCTCCGTGAAAATCCTGCTTGTCGATCGTCAAGACCAAACTAGTACCTCCCAGCCCACACTAGGGGTACTCTTCTTCCCCCTTATCCCCCCAAGCCGAAAAGGGGCCACACACCCTATCTAGAGGTTTCATCTAGCTCCCAGATCGCCTCGCAAGGCCGAGCTACCACTCCTCTCTGAGATGGGTATCCCAACTCCCACAAGTAAATTAGTTAAGTCGATATTTCTGCAGCGTAACATTACACAAACAGAAGATGATCCTTCCTCCTTCTACTCCCCTTCTTTTATAGAGTTTCAAATTTCCTTTCTTTCCTAAAATCTCATTTAATTAAAGTTTTGAAAATAAATTCCTAAAAATTCCTCTCCGTACAAGTGTCCCTCATCCCCTACAATCCTCCATGAATTAATTTCTTTAATTAAGTAATTATCTTTATTTCCCTCACCCACCTAGAGTTACTCCTAGAATCACTGCTAGGTGTCCCCAAATTCTCTTACAAGTTTTAATAGATTTCGCTTTTATTAAACTGTTAATTCAGTTTAAAATTATAAGCTCTTAGATGGTAGATTCTTTACTAAGTTGACTTCCAACTTTTTCCCTTAAGTTCCCCTTTTTCCTTTTTTATGTTACCTCTTTTCCCTAGTTTCCTTTTTTTTTTTCCCCTCTTTCCCCTTTTACATAGAAATCAAAAAGGCAGGTGTGAAAATTAACACTTTTTCCCTTTTATCATTTAATTAGTATATTATAAATTATTAAGGTAATAAAACAATTAATTCCCTTTTTAAATTTTGATCCAACATAATTTTACCTTTTTTTTTTAATAAATTAAATTTCTTATCCCCTTCATGTTACAAGATTTAATGAAGATCTTAATTCTTATTTAAATTGTTTTTATTTTTATTATTTTTACTACAATTTTTTTTTTATAGAAGACAAAATTTTACCACTAGCGTAATTTAGACTTAGGCCTTAAATTTCGTAATGGGTGAAATTTAATTAGGGAAATTGTTTTTAAGAATTACTTAACATGTTATTTGTCTTAGGGCCATCTAGGTTCATCCCTCTATAATCAACAATGTGACATGCCCTTCAGGACGCACTAGGTGCTCTAAGGGTGCCACTCGCCTCATCTATTCCTTTGCGTGACGTTCCCTTTAGAAAGAACTACGTGCTCCAAGGGTACCAATCACCTCTTGAATGATTTGGTAGACATAAATAACCCCTGGAGTCAACACTCTGCCAGGTGAAATTGTGGGAGTCTAAGGGCTTCTAAGGAATAAGGCCCCCGCTTTCTTGCATGCCCCTTAGAATCATCGTGAGCGACTGTTGCAGTCTGCTCGCACGACATCGTGGGTCCTCTCAAAATAGGTAATCATTAACCTACAGTTCGAGCCACGACGAGAGTGCTAGTAGGTTGTGGCAAGGTTGTTTTCCACACCTCTCCCTCAAAATATATGGTAGTCATATGTGACCCCTTTACTCCATATGTGAGTCTAGTCGGCAAGCTATCATCAACCTGCATCATCAACAAATCATGTCAGAACATATCCATATCATACCATCTAATCAGATGCACTAATATCAATGTAAAAAAATCAAACTCCAATGGTACACTCCCTGACTCGATACAGAGTCCAAGGGGCTCCATCAATGCCCTTTGCATCCTCGAGGTCCAAAACCTGCACACTCAGTAAAACCGAGTCAATAGCACCTATCTATGTCAATGTAGTAAAACAACATGTCATCAACCCATAACGCATCATAATCAATGTCAAAAGTTGTAATAGCATAATAATCTGGATCACTTGTGAGCAAGTGTCTTCAAAGAATAAGTTCGCTCAGTGCGCTAGAGCGGGATGTTACATACACCCCTTCTGGGTCTAAACTTTGTCTCAAAGTTTCACAGTATATATACTAAAATAAAGTGTATCACAGTATCATGTGTCTATCTATCAAACAAAAATGGGAACTACTGGCACATATCATATGTGTCCTCCCAGGTCACTGAGTGAGGACTATAATTGTCCCACTAGACCTTGACCTGATCTATCGTTTGATTTCGTAACTGTCGAATGTGATGATCCAAGATGTAGACTGGCTCAACCATGAGCGCTTCCTCATCTGATACCTGCAAGGAACTCATGTCAATAACATGTGTAGGATCACTAATATAATGTCTCAAAACATATACATGAAAAACATCATGCATATGCCTCAAAGAATCTAGCAAGGATAGTCGATAGGCCACAGGCCCCTTTCTCTCCACAATCTTGAAAGGTCCCATGAACCTAGGAGAGAGTTTATGATGTAGGAGCATCTCTCCATGTCAACCAACCAACCACGTCAGCGCGCATGCATTCATATGCTAAAAGGGAGGCACAACCTCATTTGAATTTGAATTGAATGTAATTTAATGTGCTTAGGCTGTTGATCCATGGAAGTCGTGCCTTTGAGCAGGGGTTAGGTAGATCGACCTTTATTGTAGATCGGCTGAGATCTAGATCCAGGTGCTAGAATAGACAGCCCATTCATTGTAATTGAATAGAGTAGGTGAACTTGGAGGGAAGCACTCGATGAGCCCCTCAGGTAAAAGAGATTCAGAGTATCTCATTTTGAGAAAGTAATGGTAGAGTTGAGAAGAGCCAGGGAGAGCTCAGGAACACCATGGTAAAAGTACAGGCATTTTTCCATTTTTAATACAAGCAGTACTTTTTCTTGCATGAGTTCTGTATTGTATGGATGTATGTGAGTGTTCCTTTTATTCTGCAAATGTATGTTGTGGTTGTATGTTTGCAGAGAGTTGTGTTTGATTTCAAGGTCAAAGGTCTTTGAGGATTAACACCAGGAGGGTGTGACAGAATGCTAAGGGTTCTGAGAGCCGTGCATAGAGGTTGCACTTCTGAACACTGCGGGGTTCAGACAAAGACGTGCTGAGGCACTGGAACTGAAGTCAATAACTCAGAGGAAGAAGACCTGTGAGGTTGTTGAACAACTCAGGAAGCAAGGCTGTGTGGGAGGTACACAGTTGCAGACATAACTTTGTTGCAAGTTCTGTAGGGCTCTGCCAGGTGGGAATTAAGCATAAGAACGAGGTGCTGGAGGAAGAACTCTACTGAGAGTTGAAGAAAGAAGACAAAATCACTGAGGATTCTGTAAGAGCTCTTCCAAGAGGGCATTGAGCCAGTGAAAGGAGTGCACAGAAGAAGGAACTCCGCTATGAGTTCAGACAGAAGACGGAATAACTAAGGATTATATGAGAGCTTTGTCAGGTGGGCATCGAGTGAGTGCATAAGTGTACAGGAGAACAGAAATGCTGAACATTCTGGAGAAGAGACTTCGCCAGGAGGGCATCAAGAAAGTGTGCAAGAAGGAAGAGAAGTGAAGAGAAATCTCTTGGGTTCTATCATTTGAAGGAAGAGTCCCTTGAAGGATATTCACTTGATGGACACCCAAAGAGACTCAGCAAGAAGTTTCTTGAGTAGCAGGACAACCAGGAAGGTGTCAATTTCTCCATCTAAGGGAGAAGAAGGAAAAAATCCCCCAAGGGGTCTGAGTGTTCGTAGAAGCTCAGAAGAGATAGCACGCTGTGTGAGAGGAGACTTGGCAGGAGTGCAGACGTCAGAATCCTTTAAGGATTCAAGAAGAACAATTTCATAAGGAATAGCATCGTGGAGAATGCACAGCGAGGCTCGAGGTTGAAGAGCTCGCAGAGGAAAGAAGCACAAGCCGGGGGCCTTTTGAATCTTTGAAAATTCCCCCAAGGTTGGGAAGAAAGTGCATAAGCTCAGGAGGAGCAGCATCAGCCATTAAATCGGCTAGAGAACAGATCTAGACCATTGGTTCAAGCATCCAGGAGGAGCTCATGAAGGAGCCTATAGAAGGAGGAGAGCGACAACCATCGGATCTCACTTGAAAATCCCGTAAGCCGTTGGATCGGGAGGATTTGTGCATAGTTTAACCTTAGGAGGAGGAGTGCACTGAAGAATAGGTTTGGGCCATTAGATCTAAGTAGAGATCCCGAAAGTTGTCGGATCTGTAGGATTTGCACGGGAGTTAACCCCGTGAACAGGAGGAGAGGAGTCCTGACAGACATCGAGATATCGCCCATCGGGAAATTGGAGTTCTCGAGGTCATGAGAATTGGGACATTGAAAGTCTCAAAATCCATACATAATCGGGACCGTCCATTGTTGGGGGCATGTGGCAGCGATCGAGTGCCATCGGGAGAATCTCTACAGGAGGCATATCGAGAATCGGGATATCGGAGATCCTGGGCACAAAGGTTTTGTGCATTGCAGAATCACGAAACGCAATTTCCCGATAAGATATCAGAGCACGTGGGCCACACAGGAGTTGGCAGAGGAGGACATGTGGCAGACTTTTCGTGACGAGTGAAATGACCGTTGACAGGTCAACGACCATCAGCCATCGGAGGACCACGGATCTAGGGGACGCATGCACATCGACATCGTAAACCCCGAAACCCCGATGGGAGGTATAGCTACGGTCGTATGGGGAGCGGTCACGTGGACCATTGCATAGCCGGAAGGGGCTAAAGATTAAAAAAGGAGCGCATCAGGGATTGGTATATCACGAGTCCCATGGGCATGTGCATGGTGACATCGAAAACGTCGAAACCCCGATGAGAGTTTGACTATGGTCATACAGAGGGTGGTCATATGATGAGAGTTTGACTGTGGTCATGCAGAAGGTGGTCACATAGGGCCATAATATAGCCAGGAGGGCTAGCGCATGAAAGAGGTGCATCAGAGATCGGGAGTTGGAGAGATCAGGAACTCTCGACAAGAGAGACAACAAAACCATGACATCGACAAATAGTTTCCTGTGGGGAAATTGGTGACGATCCAGTGAAGGGGCCGAGAAGGTGAAGGTAAGGCCTGTGGATTGGTATTTTTCACAGCAATTCCAGCAGGAATCAAAGGAGCTGCTTCAGCTAAGTAGCAAAAAGGTGGGATTTGAACGATCCTGTGAGCAGGAGGTCAGGTGAAGAGACCCTGCGGGGTGATAGGTTAGACCTCTCTGTGTCAAGTGGTATCAGAGATGATTCCTTGTCTATATATTGTAGGCAAGAGGAGCAAGGGAGATAAGAGATCACTCTGGTACACACATCAAGTGGTATCAGAGCGGGAATCTATTTGTATATTGCATACATAAGAGCAGAAGAAGACAAAGTTGTTGAGGACTCTGTAAGGACTTGTTTGCAGGTAGGTAGCATTCCATAGACAGTCAGAGGGAGACTGTAGGAAGATGAAGCTGGAACACTCAGGGATGCAGAGTGACAGCAGCAGGTTTTCCAGGAAGGCAGAGAAGAACAACAGCATGGTTACTAAAGGCCATAGGCGTGCTGGGAAGAAGAGCAAGGTAGAAGAGCTTGCAAAAATGGATGAAGAACTTGCTGACATCAGGGCCGAAATAGAGAATATCTAATTGAGAATGCGGCAAGAGGAAAAATTGAGATGGGTGCACGAGTGGCCCATGTAGAAGCCGAAGGGAAGTTGGCCAGTCAAGAAGTTGATGGTCATGAGACAACATAGGCTATTGAGAAAATGGCTGAGGTATGCTGAAACCCTCAAGGACACCAAGGAGGAAGAAATGGTTCACATCTGTGAACCCGAGATTGGAGACATTCTCAGTGTGGAGAATGATCAGAGATCACTGCAGGATCTCATAGACTACCAGGAGGGAAGTGGAAGGTTTCCAAATTTCTAGATGGGCATGGGAACATAGATGAGATCGAATGAAGATCTCATGGACTGTCAAGAGGACAGTGAGGAAATTTCACATTTCCAGCTGGGCAATGAAAGGAGATCGTTGCGGGATCTCGAAGACTTCCAGGAGGGCAGCGGAAGCATCGAAGACTGCCAGGAGGGCATAAATGAACATTTGAGACCATTTGAAGGTCTCATGGAGAGTTCAATTCAGCAAGGAGTGCTGATGAAGATGGGATCAATTGATCTCAAAGTCTTCCAGGAGGGCAGCAGAAGCATCCCATATTTCCAGGTGGGCAGGGATGAGAAGGTGAATTTGGATCAGCCCGAGAAGCTGACCGAGCAGATGAGACTGTCTGAGGGTCTCATAAATTTAGAGTAGGTGAGCTCGGAAAGGGATCAACAAGTGCAGCTGATAGAGGAGAAAGATCAGGATGATATTTTGATGATTGGGGGAATTGGAGTATTCCTACCATGTTCCCAGGAGGAGGCAAAAATTTGTTTTGCAGACGATGCAACAACAGAACAGTCACAGCTGATGATGACTGTCGAAGAAGAAGAATTGGAGCAGACTTTGGAAGCTGCCCAAGCAGAAAGTGATCATTATGAGGAGTGTCTCAGCATATTCAACCAGGGATATGAAAAGAAAGAAGTTGTAGCACTGAAGCTAGTAGCAGAGGAAATCGAAGAGCAGGCAGGTAAAGTTATTACTCCATGGGAGATGGAGCTAGAGATGCTGGAGAATTAGTTGAACAATCCAGGGCCAGCAAAAGAACTGGCAGAATTTGAGCTGTCAGAGAAGAGGGTGACTGAGTAGCAGTTTAGTCAAGAAGAGACTACAAAACTGAAGTCTGCAGCAAAGTGGCAACTTGAGGCCACAGATGAAGATGAAGGAGGAAGCATAGGAGATCATAGCGATCTGCCTAATGGATATAAATTTTTTCAGATAAGGAGACTGCAAAAATAGAGCTAGCCATTGGAGCAGCTGGATATAGTGATAGAGGACATCAGAAGGCTGATGTTGAGATCAGCAGAAACTGCCAGCGAGGAGGGGCTGAGCAGAAGAGAAGAAACAACAACAGCAGTAGCAAGAGCAGAAGAAACAGCAGCAGAATGGAGTATATGGGAAGCTCCAAAGACTGATTTGGGATCTGGGAGGATTTCCAAAAGCTACAGGGGAAGCTCATGAGCAGGAGCTCATGATTTTTGTAGCTGTGGAGTATGATGTAAGAGCATCGCTCCATGTCAGCTAGCCATCCACGTCAGTGCGGATGCCTTCATATGCTAAAAGGGAGGTGCAGCCTCATTTGAATTTGAATTGAATGTAATTTAATGTGATTAGGCTATTGATCCATGGAAGTCGTGCCTTTGAGCAGGCGTTAGGTAGATCGGCCTTTATTGTAGATCGGTTGAGATCTAGATCCAGGTGTTGGACTAGACAACCCATTCATTGTAATTGAATAGAGTAGGTGAACCTGGAGGGAAGCGCTCGATGAGACCCTCAGGTAAAAGAGATTTAGAGTATCTCATTTTGAGAAAGCAATGGTAGAGTTGAGAAGAGCCAGGGAGAGCTTAGGAACACCATTGCAAAAATACAGGCATTTTGCCATTTTTAATACAAGCAACAGTTTTTCCTGCATGATTTCTGTATTGTATGGATGTCTGTGAGTGTTCCTTTTATTCTTTAAATGTATGTTGTGGTTGTATGTTTGCATAGAGTTGTGTTTGATTTCAGGGTTGAAGGTCTTTGAGGCTTCACACCAGGAGCGTGTGACAGAACGCTGAGGGTTCTGAGAGCCATGCACAGAGGTTGCACTTCTGAACACTGTGGGGTTTAGACAAAGACGTGCTGAGGCACAGGAACTGAAGTCAATAGCTCAGAGGAAGAAGACCTATGAAGTTGTCGAACACCTTAGGAGGCAAGGTTGTGTGGGAGGTACACAGTTGCAGACAGAACTTTGTTGCAAGTTCTGTAGGGCTCTGTCAGGTGGGCATTGAGCGTAAGCACAAGGTGCTGGAGGAAGAACTCTACTGAGAGTTGAAGATAGAAGACAAAATCACTGAGGATTCTGTAAGAG
Source organism: Picea engelmannii (assembly GCA_009831015.1). Classification (NCBI taxonomy): domain Eukaryota; kingdom Viridiplantae; phylum Streptophyta; class Pinopsida; order Pinales; family Pinaceae; genus Picea; species Picea engelmannii. The sequence continues at coordinate 144,944 of ML804567.1, read as the reverse complement.
CTCTTCCAAGAGGGCATTGAGCCAGTGCAAGGAGTGCACAGAGGAAGGAACTCCATTGTGAGTTCAGACAGAAGATGAAATCACTAAGGATTCTATGAGAGCTCTGCCAGGTGGGCATCGAGTGAGTGCATAAGTGCACAGGAGAATAGAACCGTTGAACGTTCTGGAGAAGAGACTCCGCCAGGAGGGCATCGAGAAAGTGTGCAAGTAGGCACAGAAGTGAAGAGAACTCTCTTGGGTTCTGTCATTTGAAGTAAGAGTCCCTTGAAGGATCTTCACTGGGTTGCTGAACACCCAGAGAGACTCAGCAAGAAGTTTCTTGAGTAGCAGGACAACAAGGAAGGTGTCAATTTCTCCATTTCAGGGAGAAGAAGGAAAAAATCCCCCAAGGGGTTTGAGTGTTCGCAGAAGCTCAGAAGAGATAGCACGCTATGTGAGAGGAGAATCGGCAGGAGTGTCGACGTCAAAATCCTTTAAGGATTCGAGAAGAACAAGCTCAGAAGGAATAGCATCGTGGAGAACGCATAGTGAGGCTCGAGGTTGAAGAGCTCATAGAGGAAAGAAGCACAGGATGGGGGCCTTTTGAATCTTTGAAAATTATCCCAAGGTTGGGAAGAAAGTGTGTAAGCTCAGGAGGAGCAGCATCATCCATCATATTGGCTAGAGAACAGATCTGGAACGTTGGTTCAAGCATCTAGGAGGAGCTCAGGAAGGAGCCTATAGAAGGAGGAGACCGACATCCATCGGATCTCACTCGAAAATCCCGTAAGCCATTGGATCGAAAGGATTTGCACACAGTTTAACCTCAAGAGGAGGAGTGCACAGAAGAACAGGTCTGGTCCATTAGATCTGAGTAGAGATCCCGACAACCGTCGAATCTACAGTAGTTGCATGGGAGTTAACCCCGTGAATAGGAGGAGGGGAGTCCCGACAGGCATCGGGATATCGACCATCAGAAAATCGGATTTCTCGTGATCGTGAGAACTGGGACATTGAAAGTCTCGAAATCCTGACATAATCGGGAACATCCATTCTTTGGGGCGTGTGGCAGCGATCGAGCGCCACTGGGAGAAGCTCTATAGGAGGCATATCGGGAATAGGGATATCAGAGATCCCAGGCACAAAGGTTTTGTGCATTGCAGAATCATGAAACGTGATTTATCGATAAGATATCGGAGCACGTGGGCCACATAGGAGTTGGCAGAGGAGGACAGGTGGCATACTTTTCATGACGAGTGAAAGGACCATTGATAGGTCAATGAACATGAGCCATTGAAGGATCGCGGATCTAGGGGATGCATGCACATCGACATCGTAAACCCTAAAACCCCGATGGGAGGTATAGCTACGGTCGTATGGGGAGCGGTCACATGGACCATTGCATAGCCGTAAGGGGCTAAAGCTTAGAAAAGGAGTTCATCGGGGATCAGTATATCGCGAGTCCCATGGGCATGTCCATCGTGACATCGAAAACACCAAAACCCCAATGAGATTTTGACTGCGGTCATATGGAGGGTGGTCATATGATGAGAGTTTGACTGTAGTCATGCGGAAGGTGGTCACATAAGGCCATAATATAGCCAGGAGGGCTAGCGCATGAAAGAGGTGCATTGGAGATCAGGAGTTGGAGAGAGCAGGAACTCTCAACAACAAAGACAATGAAACCCCAACGCTGACAAATAGTTTCTTGTAGGGAAATTGGTGACGGTCCAGTGAAGGGGCCGAGAAGGTGAAGGTAAGGCTTGTGGATTGCGATTTTTCACAGTGATTCCAGCAGGAATCAAAGGAGCCGCTTCAGCTAAGCAGCAAAAAGGTGGGATTTGAACGATCCTGTGAGTAGGAGGTCAGGTGAAGAGACCTTGCGGGGTGATAGGTTAGACCTCTCTGCGTCAGTTTAGATCCCTTCCCAAACTTGATCGAACTCTTATGAGGTTTAACCTGCAAGAAGACTTGATCATCGACCTCGTAACTACAGTCGACACGGTGCACATTAGCATAACTCTTTTGTCGATCATGTGCTTCTTTAATCCTTTGTCTTATTGTTTTCATTTGTTCTTCATTTCTTGGATCGCTTCTAGTTGCACCAAGACCCTATCTTCAAGCTGATCCAAACTCAAAGGTGTCTGACATGGTCGCCCATAAAGAAACTCGAAAGGTGCCATCTTAATGGTGCTATGGTAACTGTTGTTGTAAGAGAACTCCACTAGTGGCAAGAATTCTTCCCAATGCTTTTTTTGGTCCATCACGTACATACGTAACATGTCCTCCAGGGTCTGGTTCACTCGTTTGGTCTACCCATCAGTTTTTGGGTGATACGCAGCACTAAAGTTAAGTTGGATTCCCAAGGCCTCTTCGAAACTCATCCAAAGTCGTCTGGTAAACATCGATCCTCAATCAGATATAATACTTTTAGGCATGCCATGTAGCCTCACAGTCTCACTAATGAAAAATCTAGCTATGTCAGGTGCCTGATACGTCGTACGCATAGGAATAAAGTGAGCACTCTTCGTCAGAGTGTTTACTACTACAAAAATCGAGTCATGTCTCCTTGCCATCAGTGGCAATCCAATAGTAAAATCCATCGAAATAACCTCCCATTTTTATTCTAGAATGGCATGTGGTTGTAGTAATTTTGCTGGGTGTCTATGTTCAACCTTTACTTGCTGACATTCTAGACATCTGGCCACTTAGTTGACTATGTCTGTCTTCATTCCCTTCCATAAGAATAAGGGTTTAAGGTCTACCCTCGTCTTCGTGACTCCCAGGTGAGCCATGTATACTGCTCTATGAGCCTTTCTTAGAATCAACGTCCTCAACTACTCGTTTGGCGGTACGTAGATCTAACTTTTAAACCTCCATAATCCATCACTATCAAATGAAAATCCTTCAAATCATAGTACCGTCATTATGTTTTGTCTGATAATACCCTCGATCTCTTTGTACCAGTCATCATCATGCTGTAAAGTTAGAATATTTTCACGTAGATTCGTCTGAAGAGGCAACACTGAAAATATGTGTGGTCTCTGACTCAATGCATCTGCCACCCTGTTCACTGTCTCTTTTATGTAAGTAATCTAAAAATCGTACTCGCTAAGCATTTCCGACCAACAGTGTTGTCGTGTGTTCAGGTCACTTTGCGTAAATATGTGTTGTAGTCCACAATTGTTAGTCTTTAATTCAAATTTTCATCCAACAAGGTAGTGTCTCCAAACCTTCAAGGCATATTTGATGGCTAATAACTCCAAATCGTGCATCACATAGTTATCCTCATGCCTTCTGAATTTCCTCGAAATGTAAGAAATCACTCATCCGTATTGCATCAAGACTCTACCTAAGCCTTCCTTGGATGCGTCATTTCATCCCAAGAACTATGTGTCCATGTCTAGGACCTTTAGTATCAGTGTTGTTGTCAACAAATCATTGAGCCTATGAAATTCTTCCACGCAATTCTTGGTCCAAACAAACTTCTTGTTCTTCTTTTGCAATTCCGTGATCGGATTTTCTATCTTTGAAAATCCATCGATGAACCATCGATAGTATCCTGCCAAACCCATGAAGTAACGCACTTTGGGGACATTCGTCGGTGCAAGCCATTCCATAATAGCCTTGACCTTTGCTGGATCCATGGAGATGCCTTCGTTGGAGTTGACATGCCCTAAGTAGTGAATCTTTGATTGATAAAATGAGCATTTGGACAACTTCCCAAACAATTTGTGCTCTCGCAAACACTGTAGTACCAAGAACAAGTGCTCTTCATGCTCCTCCATCGTCCAAGAGTAGATCAAAATATTGTCAATGAATACTTGGACGAACTTGTCCAAGTACTCGCAGAACACCCCATTCATCAAACTCATAAATACCCCTGGGGCATTTTTCAGTCCAAATGGTAAAACAATAAACTCATAATGTACAAACATTGTCATAAAGGTTGTCTTAGGGATGTCATCCTCCTTCATTCGTAACTGGTGATACCCTGATCACAAAACAATCATGGAGAACACTGTCACACCCTTCATTTGATCGAACAGATCATCAATTCTTGGCAATGGATATTGATTCTTCATCATGGCCTTGTTCAGTTGATGGTAGTCAATGAAAATACTCCATGATCCATCCTTCTTTCATATGAAAATAATAGGTGCACTCCACAGTGACACACTAGGACGTATCAGTCCCGGGTCCAACAATTCCTTTAGTTGCATTTTCAACTCTTGTAACTCTGGGATCAACATCTGATAAGGCGTTCTTCCTATTGGTTCAGTCCTCGATTTTAGGTCTATGGTAAACTCCAACTCCTTCTCTAGTAGCATCCCAGGTAACTCCTTTGGAAATACATCTGCAAACTCTCTCACCACCAGAAGGTGTTCTGGACCTTCTGCTACTCCCTTCTCGTTTAATGCAAGGATCGCATAAAGCTTGCAACCCTTGCACATGCTCTTCCGAAGTTGCAAGGAAGAGATGAACCTCAGGGAAACTCCCTGGTTCCAGCCTACAATCACATGTCTCTGTCCCTCGTCATCGACCAAGCTCAACTGTTTTGTCTTACAGTTGAGTATTGCCTCATGCGATTCCAACCAATCCATACCAATCACGACATCATAATATCCTAGGATCGTGACGTATAGGTTGGCCCTTGTGACAAACTCTCCTAGGTTAAGGATACATCCTGTAACCTTTCCTCCAACCTTTTGTTTGGCTTCCAAATCTGTCTCCACGAAGATAAACTCATCTTGTTCGATTGTCTTTACCTTAATCCTTTTTAGTGTTGCACCAGAAATGAAACTCTTGGTAGCACCGGGATCTATCAAAATACTAAGGGTCTGGTCATCGACGGTACCTGTCATCTCAAGCACAGTTGACTGGTGCTCTGCCTAATAGTTATTCACTGCTGCATGAATTTGATGGACCTTGCCCATATCTCCCACGGTAGTGGGTCCGGATGATCCGAACACTCTAGTCCTCTCCACCGGGAAATCACACTGGTAGTGTGGCTCCCCACATATTCAACACCCCTTCTTCAGCCTAGTAGTCCTAGTACCCAAAGTAAAAGATGACAGCCCACTGGCCTGGAACCCTGGTCTATTCTGCTGAACAGGCCTAAACTGTTGTTGCTACCGTCGATGTTGTTGTTGATGCTGTGGTGCTCGATAAGGTGTCCACTTCTGAGGCGTCGGTCGCTGAAGTGTAGTGAAAGTGGATCCCCTCTAGAAGCCATGATATCCTGGTGTATGTCTGGCTGGGATCTCATGCTGCTGTGCTCCAGATGACACCTACCTTGCTGGTCTCGCTGGAGTCCTAGTCTGACCCCCGTTGATAAGCTCCTCCTCTGCTATGAGGGCCTTCTGGACGACATCATCCAATGCTTGAGGCATCAAAATCCTAACCTTTGAACATAGGCTGCCGTTAAGGCCGAACACAAACCTGTTGACCTTAAGTTTCTTAGTGTTAAGGTGCAGATCATACCAGAGCAGCTCCATAAAATGGGCCTCGTACTCGGGCACCATACGACCTCCCTATCATAAGGCATTGAACTCATTGAGCTAATGCTCAGTGAATTCCTCTGAAAGGTACCTCTCTCGGAACCATTCCTCAAACAATTCCCATGACATGTCTTCAACGACCATGTTCAGTTGTGGTAGGAGTGTCTTCCACCATAGAAGAGTGTTCCCCTTCAGTTGAAATACCTCCATGCATACCTTCATGTTGGAGGTATAATCGCAAGGTGAAAATCACATCGCCATGTTCTCCAACCATGCCTCGATGGCTGTGTCATCCAGGGCACCAAAGAACTTGAGAAATTTGACCTTCTCGAGTTCACAGTGAATGCTACCAGTACCGACCAGAGCATGCGGTGGAACAACAGCAGGTGTCGGTGCCCTGGCCTCATCTCTGTCTACAAGGATGATCAGTGCCTTGGACATGCACTGAAAATATCTCATCATTCTGAATACATCACCAACTGCTATCTTCTCCTATCCGAGAACCTGCTCGTCACCCTGGGGGTTATACCCCTCGGGCATGGATTCTATAGGAGGCATCACGCCTCCTCCCCTAACACCCCATTGTCTACCTCCACAACATCCTCTAACCATGATTACCTGCACACACACAAGTCAACTCGATTAACAACAATATAATCAAATTGTATCAACAAAAGTTGTATTGATCCCAAGTTGCGGGATGAACCTCCCTCTGATACAATATGTAACACCCCCTCTATTACGACAACAAATGGCTATGTACCATACGTAGAAAGAATTTTTGCAATAGGATATTGAAATCATCACAACATAATTAATAGCATTGCATGTGAAACATCATCATAACTAATAATGACACATAATCAAATCATTAACATAATTAATAATGACACAATCAACACATCGTTATAATTAATAGTTGCACATAATCAACACATTGCGTTCAACTGATCAAAATACTAATAATTGATCAACCATGTCACTGAATATTAAAAGAACTACCCGCCCAACCTAACCTGCATGGTTAGGACCTCCAAGACACATAAGAAATTCTCAATCCCATGATTTATCCGATTGATTTTGGCCACTTAAGGTTTCAGGGCTGGCAACTATTCTGAGGAACAAGGAGGTGTCTAAATCCCACCAATCCAACATAAACTACAATCCCAACTCTGATCATCAATCTCACCTAATCATCAATTGTTCATGGCACAATACGATATTCTACTATACTTATCGTTTTTCAAGCAACACTAAGTGTAAATGAGTAAAAAGACAACTCATAATGAATCATAAATCAAGAGAGGAAATACAATTTTAATCTCATGCGGCTTAACTATACATCTTCTTTTTAAGGAATATCTTCTAGGAGTATGTAAAGAGAAGCTATAATTATAGATTTATTATGAGAACCCATAAGAAACTCAATCTTCTTAAGCAATACATGAATTTTAACAACACTTTTACATTATGTATCCATTTTATGAAACTAATAAAATCATTCATGATAGCAATAATGAGAAGTCACATGTTGACATAGATATAAGAAGTATGTACATTAATGAGAGATATAAAGTGTTATCCATCATTTCAATGTAATATTCTATTACTAAGGTCACCATTTTCTTTTGGAGACTTCAGTAAAAACCCTTAAGAGATAGTTATTAATAATATTCAATTCATATAATCCTCAACATTTAAATCACTTAACTCTTCTATATTTTCCTCACTTTAAGTAAGTATTCTAATCTTAAACCTAGAAAGCCTTCATCATTGTTACTAACAATGAAGAACATAATTATTGTTGTGTACTAACAATATATTTTAAGATGGATTGTCTATTTCGGGACTTAGTTACAAGACTATTGTTTAAAGTAATTTCTTTCCAAAATTCCAGGGGTTATTTTAAATTTCTATTTTTAAGGAATAAATAACAAATTGAAGTCATATATTTATGTATCCTTATTCAATGGTATGAAGCATTTAGGAATCTCTTGAACTAAACATATAGCTTATATACTTATGAAGCATTTAGGAATCTCTTGAACTAATGAATTGATAAAATATTGGATTGAATCTATTCTAACATATCAAGGGCATGCTTATTCTAGACCAAGTATGAAATATGAGAATGGAAATCAACACAGAAAAATGAATTCAAGAGTGAATAACATCATTCAAAAAAATTCACAACGAATTATTAGTCAGAGAGATAATGTCTTAAAAGGGTGTTAGCCTTGAGTTGAACGAAATTTCAAGAACATAGAGGCAAAATCAAGGGTGACTGACAAAGTCCAGTAAATTCTCCATTGAATTACCAATCAGCGAGATAATGTTTTGAAGGCAACTATTGAGGCTATCTACCAGTGCGTTCATCTCCAGGTGGCTCTTGGTCGATAGATTTCAACCCATACCCAAAAACGAAACGAAAAAAAAAATGTGACAAGGTGGAGATAGTTCGAAGCCACCAATCCAAGGTCAGCGATCGAAATGGTCTCTGCGTTCAGGGCCCTCTGAATACCTTACTCCAGCAAGAAACAATCATGATTTTTTGTGGATTTTAAAGGGACTGGGTGTCAATCCCAAGATATAAGAAGAGCGTAATTACAACAGTCAAGGTCAACTTTTAAAGGCAATAATCGTGGGCATTAAACAATTTTCTCAGACAGGTTTAAATGGTAAAAACCACGAGCATTTAATAGTGGTCTCAGTCACGTTTTGAATAGAAATTCATGAACATTTAAGCAATGATCTTAGACATAAATTGTATAGTAAAATTGTGGGTAAATAATAGTAGGGGGAAAAGGTTGAGAGTCACGATTCAAGGGCATTAAATCTGGAAAGTCCTGAGTAAGTAAAAACCCATGACAGTCAACGGGATAAGGGCGTTAAGTTTGGGCTACGGTTGGGGGTCATGATTCAACGAAGGCTTAATTTGAAATGTTTAGATTACATTAAGTTCGTTGTCCATGCATTTTTCGTGCCTTATCAGTCAATTCACTGAGTTTTTAATATAACCAATTTGCTGAGTTTGTTAATGTAAGAAAAAGAAGACCAAGCATTCAATTCTTTCTCCATTCCAGTATGCTGTTATATCACAGGCAAAAACACAGAACGCTTGTCCAAATTAGTGTACCCAATAAACGGAAAGTTAGAATATTTAATTGTTTTTTTTTCATTTTCAGGTTGCCAAATAATTGCAGACAGAAAATCAATAAGTCTGTCCAACGCCAGAATACCAATGAAAAATGTAGGCATGAGGTTAATTCGTTTTTCCATCTAGAATACCCATACAATGAAGACAACAGTGAGAAAGTGCAAGGACCCAATGGATAACTCATCGAAGGGATCACCGGAGTTCTATCAATCAAGGCGCAAAAAGTAAACAATAATGACACAAGATAATCCAAATGCTAAGGTTGTACTGAAGGACACAAGTCAACAATCAGGTAAGGAAATCCATATAGGTAGATGGCTAAAAGGTTCACCTTCACTTCATCATCCTCACACAGAAAAGTAGGGCGTTGAGATCCATAGGTATTTTAACGCTAAGGCGATGACCGTAGATCAGGCTCCTGGCCGAATGTTCAAGCGAGGACTAATGAGCTAGGGACAAAGACTAAACAACCTCAAGGTCACAATCAACACCACAGGGTGGTCACGACATGTGAGGAAACGAGGCCATAGGAGACGACAACCAAGGATCTAGGCTAAGAAAATTTCAGCTATCAATCTAAACATCCAATCTACTTACATAATCAACATACAGATCCAATCATAAAACCTACAACATTCTACCATTCAAACAAAGAAAGAATATCGTTTCTTGTTTGCCTGCTCTGATTGGCATCCCGTGCTTCGTGCAACTCTTGCTTTCCAACCGTTGAGTCCTTACTGGTACATCCCAGCCAACATTAGGTGTACTCTTTTTCCCCCTTATCCCCCCGAGTCGCAGAGGGGCCATACACACTATCCAGAGGTTTCGTCTAACTCCCAACTTACCTCACAAGGATGAACTACCACTCCTCTTCGAGTTGGGTATCCCAACTCCCACAAGTAAATCAGTCAAGTCGATATTTATGCAGTGTAACGTTATGCAAACATAAGATGATCCTTCCCCCTTCTCCTCCCCTTGTTTTATAGAGTTTTGAACTTCCTTTCTTTCAAAAAATCTCATTTAATTAAAGTTTTAAAAATAAATTCCTTAAAATTCCTCTCCATACAAGTGTCCCTCATCCCCTACAATCATCCATGAATTAATTTCTTTAATTAAGTAATTATCTTTATTTCCCTCACCCACCTAGAGTTACTCTTAGAATCACTCTCAGGTGTCCCTAAATTCTCTTACAGGTTTTAATAGCATTCCCCTTTATTAAATTGCTAATTCAGTTTAAAATTAGAAGCTCTAAAATGGTAGATTCTTTACTAAGTTGACTTCCCGCTTTTTACCTTATGTTCCCCTTTTTCCCTTTTTATGTTGCCTCTTTTCCCTAGTTTCCTTTTTTTTTTCCCTCTTTCCCCTTTTACATAGAACTCAAAAAGGAAGGTGTGAAAATTAACACTTTTTCCCTTTTATCATTTAATTAGTATATTTTAAATTATTAAGGTAATAAAACAATTAATTCCCTTTTTAAATTTTGATCCAACATAATTTTACCTTTTTATTTTTAATAAATTAAATTTCTTACTCGCTTCATGTTATAAGATTTAACGAAGATCTTAATTGTTATTTAAGTTGTTTTTATTTTTATTATTTTTACTACCATTTTTTTTTTACAGAAGACAAAATTTTACCACTAGCGTAATTTAGACTTATGCCTTAAATTTCATACTGGGTGACATTTAATTAGGGAAATTGTTTTTAAGAATTACTTAACATGTTATTTTTCATAGGGCCATCTAGGTTCATTCCTCTATCATCAACAACACGATGTGCCCTTCAGGACGCACTAGGTGCTCCAAGGGTGTTGTTATCCCTGATATCTAGGGATAACTAGGAGATCATGTCTTGAGGCCCACATGGTCCTAGACATGGAGTACCAAGAGCAGGAGTGACTTGAGTATGGCCCTGGAGGGCCCATCTTTCTTCTTCTCAGCCAGACTTGTCCTGTCAGCAGTAGAAGTTTCCATCACCATCGACCTGGGCTTGCATCAGAGAGGACTCTTGCTCCATGAGTAATTGGTCCGAGGTATCATGGTATGTGTCATATTTGATCATTATAACCTTCTTATATATTCATTAGATTCCTTTCATTTCATTTGACTGCTTGGATCTTACACTAATCCACTTGACCATTGTTGGGGTGATTGATGGGGTAACTTAGTAAGCTGGTATTCATGGGATTTAGTTAGCCACCAAGGGGTGTTTGCAAAGCCATCGTCCGCTCCCACTATCTTATCACTTTTTCATCTTATATCCCTCTCATTTATCCCATTCCCCTAGTCTGGCCATTAGGATGACCTTCTAGGGTACATCTTGTCTTGTGGGAAGAAGGGGCTAAAGGCCCAGGGGGTAAAAGCAACTGGTAAAAGATAAAATCCATAGGAAATGAAAACCTAGAGATGTTTCACCCAGGGGATCCCCAAGAAGGAAATAAAAGGCCTCTCGATAAGAAACTAAGGGACCCTAAGAAAAATGAAATAAATAAATGCAAGACCTAACCAAGAGGATGGGAGGTCTCATCATGAGCCGGCCCATTATGTTCATAGGTATTTAGCAATATGACATTGCCACCATCTGGTCACCAAACCAGGGCAGTGACCTTTGGTTGCATGGACAAAGGAAAGGGGGTCTCATCACAAGCCAACCTTCTCATTTCTACGAAGATACTAGTGGGTAACGCTGTCATCTCTGGCCACCAAGCCAAGGCAGTGTCCTCTTCGTCAGAGCTTGTAGTAAAAAAAAAAACATTAAAGAAAGATAAGGCAATAAAGGGCTTGGAAAAAATGCATCCATGACGGGTACAGCTCGCCTCCTACAAAGGCACCCACAGACAACACCAGCCCTTGGTCTGACTATGACTGGAAATCCCTAAAAACCATATCACCTCATTACACATGGCTTGAATAATCCTTTGAGGAAACTTTCTATGACTTATGGGCATTATCCCAATAGGTTGTCTTGTTGGTTTCCTTAGCTTTGTATAGTAGATCCGTGTAATGTCTTTGAGCTCTTAGATGATTTGTTAGGTATTTCATGCATATGTTTGATAATTTTAATGATGAGATATGATTTACATTGCTATGATGTCTAGGAATGATGATCCCATGGAGGGCGTAGTCTTTGATGTGAAGGACCATGCCCGGTGGACAGGTACCAGAGGAGCGGTGGACATGGGGAGATGACTAGTTCAGACCTCCATGGGGCTGAAGAGCCCATCAGATGGTTGCTGGGACGAAAGAGGTAGGACAGAGTTGTGATGAGCCCTTGCACAAAGAAGAAGAAGGATGCCCTCATCAGGACGCTTTGGCAGAGATTTGACCTATGGGGATCAGCCCCTTGCAGATGGGATGATGGCCTTGATGGATAGGATGCCACCCAGGACTAGCTGGACGTTTTCTGAAGCCGATGGGAGTGTGCTGGGCTTGTTTGGAACACATAGCAGGTTGTAGGAGACCCAAAGGGGCCAGCGTCTGGCTTGTTGGATGATGATTATGCCCTGAAAGGGCCAACGTTCGCCCTATAGGGGCCTAACATCTCCATTTTTAGCTCACTTTTGGCAT
>ML804567.1:106787-132641 GCA_009831015.1 Picea engelmannii | reverse complement strand
TTTGTTAGGGATTTCATGCATATGTTTGATAATTTTAATGATGAGATATGATTTACATTGCTATGATGTCTAGGATTGATGAGCCCATGGAGGGCATAGTCTTTGATGTGCAGGACCATGCCCGGCGGACAGGTACCAGAGGAGCGGTGCACATGGGGAGATGACTAGTTCGGACCTCCATGGGGCTGAAGAGCCCATCAGATGGTTGTTGGGATAGCAGAGGCAGGACAGAACTGTGATGATCCCTTGCACAAAGAAGAAGAAGGACGCCCTCATCAGGACGCTTTGGTAGAGATTTGACCTATGTGGATCAGCCCCTTTCAGATGGGATGATGGCCTTGATGGATAGGATGCCACACAAGACTAGCTGGATGTTTTCTGGAGCATATGGCAGTGTGTTGGGATTGTTTGGCACACATAGCAAGTTGCAAGAGCCCCAAAGGGGCCAACGTCTGGCTTGTTGGATGATGATTATGCCTTGAAAGGGCCAATGTCCCCCCTATAGGGGCCTGACGTCTCCATTTTTAGCTCACTTTTGGCATTTTTAGCATGTAATGTGACAAATAATTGAATAATGTAAAGTCACCCTTGTCGACTATTTTTAATGACCTAATTGTTAATTAAAGGTCATAGAGATCATATATATTGAGGATGTATTACCGTCATTTGAACACAACTTGCTCTCTTGTGAGAGTGACTCTTTTCATCTTTTTGTCTTGGATATTTGCTCTTGGAGTGAGGCGCTACACTTGAGGAGATTCATTTTTGGCATGCATGTGGTGTTTTTGTCATTGGAAGGTTTACAACTAGGGTTTGATTATGCTCTTCATGGATTTGTAAGTAAATTTTGCATGCAAAACTTCTTTATTGAATGGTTGTAGGTAGAATTGCTTACTTTTATGGTTACATTGTTGCTATTTTCTTAATCATTGAAACCCTAGGGAGCCAACACACAAGTAGGTCCTGGCTTCATGTTCCCGTGACAAAAATTTGTTTAGCCATTGATTAAAGAAGGTTTAGCCTAGCCATAGCTACACTAGCCATTCTTTTTTTCGAGTTAGTTTTGAATATAAGTTGAAAAAAGAGGACGTCCTAGGCCTAATTGAGTTTACACCTAGGGTTTGGACTCTTAGGGTTTGAGAAGCCTTGTCCCCAAGCAACACTTTTCAGCCCTAGACTTATATTTTAAAGCTATCCATTTTGCCAAAGAGTTCTAAGGAAAGAGGGAGGAGCATGAGGCCTAGATTTAGCTACACCGGAATGAGCCTCCTCCCCTTAGGGTTTTGACTTGGTGGCCCTGCCATTGCAGCACCATCAAGCCTAACTCTCCCATCCTTAGATTTAGATTCTCCCAAGCCATTAGCCTTACTCCTTGACTCCGTTTACCCTAAGGCACTAATATAAGAACAAAACGCTCAGTCTTTCATGCTCAAAAAACATCTTTCAAACTTTCTTGATTTTGAAACCCTAACTAACCCTAGAAAATTCACTAACCCTAACCCTAGGATGATGTCTTGGCCTTTTTGAACTCTTGTTTTCTTCAAAATTTGCGGCTAGGTCATCCCTTGATAGCCATAGAGGTGTTAAATATTTTCATTGGTTAAAATTGCAAAACGTTTACCTCTTTGCCTCTCAAACTAACCTCAAATTAGGGTTGATGTCACCTTCGTAACAACAACAATATTGATGATGTCAAGCCTCTTTTAACCATGATTTAAGTATAAAACTTTGTGATTTGGTTGGCATTGAAGCATAGATTATTTTCCTTGGCTTATTTTGCAAAACGTTCACTTTTTGCCTTCCAAAAAACTAGCATAAACTAGGACTGACGTCATCCTAATTCTACAATTGTGACGCAACAACATTATTTATATGAGCAGATTTATGATATTTATTGCATTGTGATAACATAAGGATTTGATTTTACACATTGAATGCCCATATCTATTTTGTCTTTATTGAAGAAGTGATATAACATATAAGTGTCTATTGCAATCATTGACTTCATCAATAATTACACTCATTATTGCTCATATATGTTAAAGATAGTCATTAATACTTTGAAGTACTAACCACTGCAGCACATCTTCTAGATTTATTTGTCTTGTCTCGCAAACAGGTGCCATTCAGTGGAATATTTTCTCGTTGACTATCTCTCTTGGCTGTAATATATGAAAGGAAACCCTTATCTTGATCCTAAAAGACCTTTAGACCTTTCAGAACCCTAGATTACTAGGGACGTCTCCCTTGGGATTAACCACCCTAAATAGAAAGAGCTCCCCATCGAGGTGACAGTGGGTGGGGAAGCTCCTGTTACGCCAGTTTGAAGCCTTGACTCAAGCTATCTAAACCCTTCCTACAAACTGTGCGACAACAGGTGCCACTCACCTCATCTGTTCCTTTGCGTGACGTGCCCTTCAGAGCGCAGTATGTGCTCCAAGGGTGCCACTCGCCTCTTGACTGATTTGGTAGACATCAATAACCCCTGGAGTCAACACTCTGCCAGGTGAACTTATGGGAGACTAAGAGTTTCTAAGGAATAAGGCCCCCACCTTATTGAATTCCCCTTAGAATTATCGTGAGTGACTGTCGCAGTCTACCCTCATGACATCTTGGGTCCTCTCTAACTAAGTAATCGTTAACCTACATTTCAAGTGACGACGAGAGTTATAGTAGGCTGTGACAGGGCTGTTGTACACAACTCTCCCTCAACATCTTTGGTAGTCATGTGTGACCCCTTTACTCCATATGTTAGTGTAGTCAGAATGCTATCATCAGCCTGCATCATCAACAAATCATTTCAGAACATATCCATATCAAACCATCTAGTCAGATGCACTAATATCATAGTAAAACAATCAAACCCCAATGGTACACTCCCTGATTCGATACAGAGTCCAAGGGGTTCCATCGATGCCCCTGCATTCTCGAGGTCCAAAACCTGCACACTCAGTAAAATTGAGTCAATAGCACCTGTCTATGTCAATGTAGTAAACCAACATGTCATCAACCCATAACGCATCATAATCAAGGTCAAAAGTTTTAATAGCATAATAATCCAGATCTCTTGCAAGAAAGTGTCCTCAAAGAATAAGTTTTCTCAGTTCTCTAGAGAGGGATGTTACACTGGGCTATCTAGAACTACTACATATGGGCAGATTATTCCACAAACAATTTCCACGCTTCCACTAGTTTCATCATTTTTTTAAAGAGGGTTGTATTTTTGTGGATATTGCCACGAAAGTTTGTCGCAATATCCACGAAAATCTTAATTTAAACTAGTCGGGATTTTCATTGCTATAGTGACAAACTTTCGTGTCAATAGTGACAATTTTTTTTCCTATCTCACTGGTCGGTGTTAATGGCTAGTTGACTATTTTATCTATATATACGTAACTTTAAGAGACATTGCGACACAATTTATATAGTTGTGACACTGTTCTTGGCTTTTGTTTGATTTGTTTATTTTTCCCGTCACCCACCGGTTGAACAAATTCAATTCTTGATCTAGATAGCTCAGATTTTGAACTTGCAAGGTTAGTATGTTATTTTTTATTGATGTACTCATTTAACTTGTAATTTTTTTTTCAAATGTCCAATTTGCATTTAGCTTGTTTTTCCTTGATAATATATTATAATATGTGTAGCACCATATTTCATGACTTTGTTTTTTGGATCTAGTTAGTATATTCTATGGAAAAGGGTATGTGGATTCCATAATATTATAGGTTTATGTAATCCACATACCCTTTTCCCTTCAATTGTAGCTATAAGCTCTCTCTCTTTTCATTGATAAAGATATGGAATTGCTCTTGAAACTCAACCTTCATTGGTGAAATCATAGTAATTGATTGTTATATTCCCTACTTTAGCAGAGACTAATAAGATATATAAACACTAACCCTAAACTTATGTTAGTTATATATGTCGTTATTATATAAAGAAAACATTTTTACAAATATGACCTTATTATAAAGAGGTTATCTATGTTGTCATGATGTTGATCCTCTACACATATGATCACCGTATTATAAATATCTTGACCTTATTATAAAGATGTAGGTCATTGTAAATAAACATATCATAATTGAAAGGAGTAGCCAAAATATAAAAAATTGACAACTTAATGTTTGGTATGGTGTAGGTAAGATAATTACTTGTCAGGACAAGGATTTGTCACAATGAACAAAAATGACAGGAAGCTTGCTCGGTTAAGAGTGGCATTAGAGGTAATGGGCGATGGAAAATGTTATTTCCCTTGCTATGATTACAAAGGCTTGAAAAATAGAAGACTTTTAATAAAAACATCCCAAAGGCATTGGAGGGAGAAGGGGCACGTCGAAGGGGGTTATTAATATCGTCCCTTGGTAAGAGGATTCAATATTTAATGTATTCTCTATAATAATCAATATGTCATTAATTTTAGTAATATTTCTTATCAGAATTTTTATATTTTCTATACACACTAACTTTTCTATGTTGTTTTTAAATATATAGACGATGCCCCCAAAGTGTCGACCTCCAAAGAGTTATTTGCCAAGTACTAGCAGAAGTACTACTTTACATGGAAATGAACTTTGAGATAGAATATTGAAGATGTTGATAAAGTTATTAATGAAGATATGGATGGAGATAATGTTAGTGATTCAAATCAGGAAGATGAGATACATATATTGATACAAGACACATTTGCTCCAATGGATGAGGACAACAAGGATGATAGTCATGATGTTGATCCTCTACTTGAGAGGTCATGTCAACCTCTTTATGAAGGCTCAACAATGAATCTTTTATCTTCTATTTTTTGTTTGGTGAACCTGAAGGTTTTGAATGGTTTATCAAACACATGTCTCACACAAATACTAAGGTATTTAATTTGTTAATTATTTATGCCTGCATGTTCACAAATACTTAAAAGGTTCAATTGTTTCCTATATTGCTATTGTTTTCTAATTTGTAAATTAGCATATTGGATGATATATCGATGATGAATATTGTTTACATTGACTTATTGTTTATAATTTTGTATATTGTTAGGTGATGTTCTATTACCAACGTCAAATATTTTGCCCCGCACATATCGAGAAATATTCGTGATTATGAAAGAAATTGGAATGGACTATTAGGCTATTGGTGCATGTCCTAATGATAATATCATATATTATGGACAATATGCATTATAAAATGAATGCCCACAATGTCTCACAAAGTTCTTCATTATATTGTAATAATTCCACGTTTCCAGCGATTGTTCAGGTGCCAAAGTATAGCATAGTATATGGATTTCCATGCAAAGAACAGAAGTCGAGATGATGTTCTTCGAATGCCTGCAGATGGTTCTGCATTGAACTACATCGAATAAAAGTAGTCAATTTTTAAAGAAGAACCTCATAATGTTAGACTTTCGTTGGCAGCTAATGGTGTCAATCCATTTGGAGAGCTTCATTCTATGTACTCAATTTGGCCTATTTTTTTTATAAACAATAACCTTCCTCCTTGGATGTCGATCAAGAAAGAGCACACAATGTTGACAATGATTGTTCCAGGTATTTAATTATCTTTTAGTTTCTTTAAATCATGACAAAATATTTCATTTATTTGTTTCATGCATGGTAATTATTTATTTTATATATCACGACATCTAGATAAGTATAATTAATCATGTTGTATATTGAACCAATCAGGTAGGTACCATATTAAAGATATGAATGTATATATTGAGCCTCTCATCGATGAGTTTTTGAAGTTTTGGGTTGGCGTCACTATGTATGAAATCTCCAGACCAATAGGGCAAAGACGATTTCAATTCCATGAAATACTATCATGGACAATTCATGATGCTCCCGGGTTAACACATTTTTTTGGTATATTGTTACTTTATTTTTGTGATTTAATATTATATATCCTTTTTGAAAAAATCATGCCTTATTTTAAATTGTAACTCTAATTTGACGCTACATTTATTCATATATCTTGTAGGTCTTCAAAAAAGGGTAATTTTGCATGCCCAGTTTGTGGTCCTGGGATAAAATATAGTCATTCAAGGAGTTTAGCAAAGGAAATGTTTGATGAGTATAGGCACTTTCTGCCTAAGAACCATAGTTATCGAACTACAAACAAAGCAAAGTTCAATGGTGAAGAAGAAAACAGGAAAAAACCACGAAGAATGACACCTCACCTATGGAAGTTGGAATATATTAGAAATAATCAAGGTACACAAATTATTTATGTATGACCTATTATATAAATCTTTGGTTAATTTAATTAGTATTAATTTCATTTTGTCCCACTAATTAGTGTTAATTTCAATTTGTTGATGTTTCATAAATGTCGTTAAGTCAAGAATGGGATTACACGACGAATGAAAAGTTACTCAATGCAATTCAGTAGATTTCCATACTACGAGAACCTACAAATAGTACATTTGTTTGATACAATGCATATCGGGAAGAACATAACAAAATTGTTATGGCGAATATTAGATGGAAGGACTGACAAAGAGAGAATTGGAAAGATTTTTTGTGACATCGGAGAAGCTAATAATGTCTTGCAAAGTGTTATTATTAATTCTAATGGCAATGGTCGTGAACAAAATACTAGTCGTCCTTGGTTATTGATGGAGCAACAAAGCAGTATTGTAAAAGAAGTCATTCAAAAAATTAGGTTTTCGACGGGGTTTTCGCCAAACATAGAAAATATCTTAACTAAAAAAGGTGATTTTGGTGAGGTTAAAACACATGACTGGCATAAATTCATTAAGGTAATTAGTAGGTTATAATATATTTTCTTATTAGTACGCATTTTTTGGAAACAAATAATACATTTATTTTTTTTGTTATAGTATGTTCTACCTTTATCTCTCCCAGATGACTTTGACAACAACATAAAACAAATTATTTATGTACTTGGCAAATACATATTATGTTTTATCTGTAAATTTATGTATGCCTTGATATTATTTTATTGCATCGACATTTGTAGGTGGATATCATCAAAACAAATCCATAAAGAAGATATAAGGTATTGGAAGAGATAAATTTCCTGACTAATGTGTCAAATGCAACAGTATCTACCTCCATCGTTTTTCAATGCACAAAACACTACCTCACACACCAAGTTGAGGATATTGAATTATGTGGACCAGTCCACACAAGGTTGATGTGGATGGTGGAGAGCCAGTTGAAGTCACTGAAGGATTTTGTTAAACAAAGAGAACATCCGAAGGGTTCTATGGTTGAGGGACATATGGTATATCAATGCATGGTGTATATTAGTCAATATGTACCTAAATTAGCAGAAAATATGAATGTGCCTCGCATTTGGCATCTCGACTCCATCAACAAATTTGAAGGGGAGGTCCTATTGGGAAAATGTAAAATGAGGACTATGAAAGGTAATTATTAGATGTTTATGTAGATTTAATATATTACACATCTATTAAATTATTCATTTATTAACAATAACTAATTAATGATATTAAATTGTTATGCTATCATATAGTTGCTCGAGAGTGGGATGCTTTACATTTATACATTGCAAACAACCTTGATTGGATGGAGCATTGGATAGAATATACTGAAGAATACTTCGGTAGGTTATCATGGGAAGGGGTGAGTAAGATGATTAAAACATCACATCATCATTGAGATCAATTTCTTGATCTTACATCAAGGGAACTTGATTTAGCCTTTGGTTTAAAAGATAAACAAGCAAGTTAAATTTGTTACCCACATTTTCCTAGTTTTTTCCCAATTTTTCAATGTATTTCGTTTGTTTAATTATTGAAATATATATTTAGTAAGTCCTATATGAGGATTATTAATTCACAATTTATTTTTTACTTCTTGTCCATGTTGCAGTTGAAACATCACAAGGCTATGTGGTGTAGTGATCCTAAATTTCGTATCAAAGTGTTGGATGATAAGATGAAAACCTTGGATTGTGGGATAAATGCAGTGTTTAAGGTCACCAACATTTCCTCTAGAAGTGACAGAAATCCGGAAGAAATTGAGAATAGGTACTATGGCCATTTGGAGGATATAATTGATTGTGATTTTAATTCCTTTAAAATAGTTTTGTTTGAGGTTAAATGGTACATGCTATAGATGCATGAACGTGATCCTAAAAGATTTATTATTGATAATGATAATGGATTTACCATGGTTAATACAAGGGCATTTGAACTGGGTACAGAGCCTTATGTTCTTCCAAGTCAATGTGAGAAAGTATTTTACTCAGAGGTACCTGGTAAAGCAGGTTGGTCATACGTTGTTAGATATAATCCAAGAGGAAGACCAGTAAAGTAAAATAATGTAGCCAAGGATGAAGATAATAACGAGGAAGATCATGATTATGAAGATCAAGAGCAGGTGGCTCATGTAGTCGATGTGTCAGACGAAGAAGTTGAAGAGGTTGATCATCCAAATGTAGGAGACGACGATCTCATTCACGATATTGATAACTATAGTAGAGAAAATGATGTTGATGATGATGTTGATAGGAATGAGCCTTTCACCAATATTGATTCTGAACCAGATCCTGATACAGATGTTGAACTAGATGAAGAAGAAGATGACTGATATTTAATTGTTGAAAATAAGAGGTATGTGTTTATATCTTTTATATTATCTTTATATGTTTTTATTTTGTATAATATAGTATATGATACATGTTCTTTATAATTTCAAATTAGAAAATATGGGGAAATTGAGAGTGATGTGAGGGGGGGGGGGGATAATTAGAGCTTCCACCTTCACGTGGTTGCCCCTGTTTAGTAGATAATGAACTATTCTCGAAACCAAGAGGAGCTCTACACGACTGCTCCTAATCATACCAACGATGTAGTTATGTCCATCATCAATTCATCATTATCATTCTCAAAATTATCATTCTTCAAATATCTTATACAAATTTTACAAGAAAATTGTACTAGGAAATTCATCTATGGAATTTTTATATATAGGTCCAACATAATAATCCCCTATAATGTGGACATTATCCCTCAAGTAGGTTTCATGACTTCATGTTTGGGTTGTATATCAATGTTGTTGTTTATATCCTACATTGTGGATGGCTTAAAGTTAATGCTTGAGTGCTCATTGATCATAAAAGGCATGACCAGATCCTTGTAGATATTCTCCCAATAAGTTATCATCACCGGATGCCAATATTTTTCCCCTCCCTTATCAATCGAGGCTTTATATTGCATGATTGGTGTGTCGTCAAGAAGTTGGAATTTGAAGTAGTGGCATCCTTTGATACCAATTATCTTGTCGTTATTTCCCAACAAGTGTGGATCCATGAAGCTTTTGTATGTCAAAAAATTCATGAATTATATATGAGATGAAGAAATTGTGATCTTCACATCCATAATTTTTCACCATCTGTAGCAGTGAAAATATGTCTTTTTTCTTAATTTGAACTGATGACCTCCTATAAGGTCCATTTATGTCTTCATGTGTGTATCACATTGAGAGGAAACCATATTCATCAATGAAAAACACCCCTCTTTCTATTAGAAGGGATGGAAATGCAAACAAATAATGACTTTGTTATGACATGTACACTTATTTATTTGCATCAATAATACTAGTGGTAATATTTTTGACGTAATTGTATGAATTGTTATATTAATTAATCTAGTTATTGTATATTTTTAGAAATACAAGTACTAACTCACTATATATCATATAATTGATTTTCGTTGCAGGGAATATTGTGGAAATGTTGATCAACCCTTCGCAATATATTTACTCCTAGAATTATATCTCTTTAGGTGAATACATAAGGGCTTGTCACTCCTTATACATTCAATTTTTTAATTAATCATTTTCATTGTTTATCGTAATCTAGAAGGGTTGATCAATCCTTTAATTTATAATTTTTCAATAACATTGTGAAAATCATAGAAGAGGTTCCACGGGGGGTTCACTTAGTGAACCTATGACATAGCATGTTTGTTCATGGTATATTAAATAATACCCCTTATTTTACTAGATATTAAATTATTCCTCCCAAAATATTTTTGTGGAACCACTTTTCTATTACACCTTTCCAATTAAAAAACCACCTATGTCCCATAGATATCATAGGTATACATTATTTCTGTGACATTTTTAATACCTTTTTTTCTTCTACCTCTAATATGTTGACATTCCATAACTCTTATAAGATCTGGATGAGGATTATGAAAAAAAATTGTTATTTTAATTTAACCTAATTTAGACCTATTGATACCTAATTCTAATCATTTCATACCTAATTCTAATCATTCTCTAATATATGTATGTTTTAAATATATTAAAAATATCCTCCGACCCCTATATACTAGGAAATATATTGTTTTCATGTTTTTAGAATTTTAAACCCCCCAATATGAACTCACATAGTATAGTATTGCCTAACTAGTGAAACCCCGTAAGAGGTTTACGTTCGGGGCATTATTTGAAAGTTGGATGGACATTCTATATATAATTGTTCCATTCTATTCCACTCTCCATTTGTAAAATGGTATATCTTTAGGGGAAGAATAAGTAAGGGTCAACTACCCCTTTTGCATTCATATTTTTAATTCATCCTTGTCATTGTTTAACCTATTTTAGATAGGTCAAAGGGTCAGTTGATCCTAATTCATTCAATAAATCATTTTTGAAAGTCATGGAAGAGGTTTTCACTAGAGGAATAATGTGGAAAGGTCGATCGACCCTTCTATAGATAATTGTTCCCTTCTAGTTAATTGCCATTTTCCTAGATTGGTATTTCTTTAGGGGAGGAATAGAAAAGGGTTAGGAACTCCTTTGCATTCATATTTTTAATTAATCCTTATTGTTATTTGATCTAGTTTTGAAGAATAGGTCAACCATTCCTTATATAAGTTTTCAACGAATCATTTTAAAATTAATAGAAGAGGTATTTGTTGGGGGAATAATGTGGAAGGGTAGACAAGCCATTTTATAGAGAATTGTTCCATTTCAATCAACTCTTAGTATCCTAGAATAGTACCTCTTTAGGTGAATAATAAGGAAGGAAGGACCACCATTTATGCATTTATATTTTTAATTAATCAATTTTGTTATATCTCCTAATCTAGAAAAGTCAACTGACACTTCCTTGTATAACTTCTCAGTGAAGCCTTTAAGAACTCAAAGAAGAGATTTCCATTGGGAGCATAATGCGGAAGGGTCAGTTGACACTTGTATATATAATTGTTTCATTTTAGTCAAATATCCATCTCGTAGAATCACATTTCTTTAGGGGAATAATAAATAAGGGTTGATTGCCCCTTTTGCATTCGATCTTTTTAATTAATCCTTTTCCCTTATTTGACCTAGTCTAGAAGGGTTGATCAACTCTTCCTTGTATAAATTTTCAATGAATCATTTTCAAACTAATAGAAGAGGTATGTGCTAGGGGCATAATGTGCAAGTTCCAATCAAACTTTATCTAATGATAACTGTTCCATTTCAAGCAACTCTTTGTCTCATAGAATGGTATATCACTAGGTCAGGAACAAGGAAGAGATGGTCACAACTTATCGATTCATATTTCCAATTAATCATTTTTGTTGTTTTTCCTATTATGTAGGGGTTGATCAACCCTTCCTTGTATAAATTTTCAATGAAGCCTTTCAAACTCATAAAAGAGTCTTTCACTAGGGAATAATGTGGAAGTGTCACCTAATTCTTCTTGATATAATTGTTATATTCCAATACACTCTACATATCATTGAATGTTATATATTTAATGACAGAAGAATTAGGTGAATTATGATTAGGTGACTTATGTATCCTAATCATACCAACGATGTACTTAGGGAAACTAATTCGAGACCACCAATGATGATTTATGCTTCCTACTTAACTAGGAAATAATTTCCAATCCAATGCCAAAGAAAAAACCTGAAGTGCTCTTCCTGCCCAATCAACATCTATAAAACCTGACAATATCACTCCACCACTACACTCATACAACAACCAATACTACATTGTACCTCTCAAGTATCCAAACACTCAACCATGTGTATCCATGAGGGTTTCTCCTTGAGAATTGTTAGGAAGGAGACATCTAGGAAATTTCCACTAACCAAATTCCCTATCTTTGGTTCCGAGAGGTGAGTCCCATGAAGTAGTTAATGTTTGAATTTAAAAAAAAGTATATAGAAAAGGCCCTCTATAGACAAAACATATAGGGATGACACCAGAGGGAATCCCTATCTAATTTATTGAAATAGTTCCATTTGTTCATATTTTCTTTTATTAATGAAGAAACAAGCCAATGAATTAGTAAAGAAGGTTTCCACACTAATTTTGAATCTGAGACTAAGTCCTATGACTTTGAGGTTCATTTTGATAAGGAGAAATTTCCTTAACTAATTAGGGATATTAAAATCCTTTCTGTAGGATATGGTCAAGACCTATTTAGCAACAAGCACACTCTTCAGAGTGGATAATGCCAAGGTTGGGACCAGAGGTTTGATTGAGACTTCCAGCACTTTAAATAATGAATATTCCATGACCATTTCATTTCATATTGATTGAAAGGTAACATGTTTCATGCATCTATGAATAGGTATTTTAGTGGCCATTTTATTAGGCTTCTATTGAGGTTGTTCTTGTATGAAGGAGGACACCTAAGACATATTTCTACGGGCCTAGTTGTGTTTGGACAACCCTCATCCTTCTCTTTATTCTCTTTTCTCAGTGGGCTCCCAATGATTTAGATGGAAGAGTTTGGAAGAGTTATCATCTAGGCCTATATATAATATATTATATATATTATATATATTATATAATATATTTATAATATAAAAAAATAAAAAATAGAAACGAAAATCAAAACAACATAAAATGAAAAATAAAATAAAACAACATATACAAGAAAAACAAAACATATAATTGCAAAATAAAACCACCACCACAGTCCTTGCACAGATTTGGAACCACAGTCCTACCACTCGCACACAGAGCTGCAAGAAACCACCACCACAATCCCATGGATTTGGAGGAAGGAAGGGAGAGTAGGATGGATTTGGAGCACGGATTTGGAGAATGGAAGGGAGAGGAGTAAACATGAGAAGGAGGAGAAGGAGGGAGAGGCTCACGAGAGGAGGCTAGGGCACAGACATTTGCACGCAGAGTGGAAAGGGAAGAAGGAGGAGAAGGAGGGCGAGGTGCATGGGAGGAGGGCACACAAGAGGAGGCTAGGGAAAACAGATTTGCAGAGGAGGAGGGCACACGGCTGGAGGAAATGGTTTGAATTCTTTTTCCTATCACTTGATTGTGCATGATAGTTAATAGATGAAATGCTTGATAGAATGTCTGATTAAATGTTTGATAGAATGTTTTATGAAATGCTAATTCATCCTTTTAAAATGCTCCAATTGTACCCTTAGCACTAGGCTCATAATCGGTTTCAAAATTGAAGATCCCTAACCATAATTTTTTACAACTCACACATGACCAATCACCTTGATTGTGCCATGAGAATAAAAAATCCCCATGGGAGTAGTGTAAGTTAATAACCATTGAATATAGTCCAAAACGAATATTTGAAGGAAATCTCAAAGAATTTGGGGATAGGGCAACAAGTAAGAAAGAAAAAATAAATCTAGAAGCTCTTACCCAATTTCATATAATGATCACTGAGGTCCTAGACACGTTTATCCTTGAGTTTGAATCCCTTTGCAACACTTCTGAAAATAATAATTATGCCCAACTGAGAATTTTCCCCTCTACTTTGAAGGAAATATCCCTCAAATGGTTCATAGGTCTAGATATACATAATATTTAGACATTGGAAACTATGAAGAATCTTTTTATAGAGAAATACACTGAATATTGAAAATATGGAGACTAATCAAGAGATTAACTATTCCAAATGACTTAGAAAGTACAAATCATTAGAGGACTATGTTAAGATATTTCACTTTCTTTAAAAGAGATCTATCGATTTCTCAATTGACAAAAACTCTCCTCAGACAATTATCTTGATAGAAGTAAGAGATAATGATATGGAATCTTTAAATTTGATTAAATTTGTAGATATTTACAAATGCACTTATGATGAGATAATAAATGTTTGAAGAAAATACTTAAGATTTTCTACTAAAAGGGGTAAAGGAATCAAAGGAATCATTGAACAAACCTCCATGAACATAGCTATATTAACAAAAGTAGAAATTAAAAATATGTTGTAGATATGAAGACAAATATTTTAAAATCTATGGAAATCCATTTTGATACACTCCAAGTCAATATGAAGAAAGAGGAAACTAAAAATGATTATGGCTATATGTTTCTACAACAAAGAGGCAACAAGCATCTAGATGTGGAGGGAGCTCACCATGAATTGAACTTGGGTCATTGTTATGGAAACTTCTTCGAATTGCCTCTAGACCATGAATTGATCATTATGGTCATCGTTGTGATGGGTGTGCATGTACACACACAAACATATTCCCAAAGGCACTTCTACCATTTGTATCAACCCTTGATCTCTTCTATCGTTGGGTGCACATCCACTGAGCATGTATCTTTCAAGCATGAATCCATTGTACACACTTGTTAGGTTCACCCTTGTATGGTGCTCTTGGGTACCTTGGGTCAAATTGTTCCACACATGCAAATTTAGGTGCAACACCATTGGACATTGGAAAATTAGTAAACAATTTATGAAGAAGTGATGCAGGCACGCTCGCAAGCACGTCCTCTCACAGGATCTTCTCTTCTCTACTGGCTCGAAGAACAATAAGGCTCTTCTATTTCCCTATCAGGAAATCCGTACCCACAACAACCTCTCCATGGGATCTCCTCTTTACAATTAGGAGATCGGACTAATTCTTGCGATCTCGCTAATTCGTGAGTTGAAGCTTCCGACTCTTCGTTCCCAATCTTGTGATACCCGAACCAGCAATATGGTTATGGCTCCTTTCCTTGTCAGCGCCCTGCCCACATGTAACCATAGGCTAGGGATTAAGTATCAATGCCTCTCACAACTCACACCTTCTTGAGTTCGTGAGTTGAAATCTCATGCCCTCCTATTACGATTTCCCAAGACGTGATAGGTCAACGCTGGGTTGACTCCTTCCTTGACACTTTTTCGCTACTCACAACCTTGCAGGTTGAAGCATCGAGCCTTCACACTCTTATCCCGCGAATCCATGAGATGCGAGATTTCAATGGAGTGTTGACTCCTTTCTCCAGGAAATGCATGTCCACCTATAAACCATGTGGGTCTCACCTTATGGCTCTGCCATGTGTCCACACGAACCTCGGCTCTCAACACTTCGCGACCCTCGACACCAAGTTCTCAGCCCTTCTACTCACGAACTCCCGACATGCGATGTGCCACCTATCTGCTTATCGACTCTTGTGGCCCCACACCATCCTTGTAGTCGTTGGGATATCACGTATCGTGATTTTGTGATGTATGTGGCAAGTTTACGGAGTTTCAACCCATGAAACCCCGATATGCGAATCCACGCGTACAACCAATGACTCATGTGGCCTGGATCAATGGTTCTGCCCCTCCTGAGCTTTAAAACTTATGAGAATATGTTTTTGTATCTCCCCTGCACCTTCTTTATATCTAAGGGTCCACAGAACATCGTGAATCCTCCTTAGAAAATGCTGACCGTCCTTCCTTCCTTGATGATCCCTACGAATGACCAAGCATTCCTTCGTGGAACTTGTCTACCTGCGCACAACTTGCGACGCCTCTTAAGAACTTTGTGTCATAGCTTCCCCACACTGTCTTTCCACAAATTTGAAGGCCTATCCTTCCTGTTCTTTTCCACAACTCTGCATCTTCTTAGAAAGACCTCTTACTAGCACTCCTTGCTGCAACCTTCAGACACTTCCTAAGTGTTGAAGTCTTTTGACTCTGCACACTCCTGCAGTAGTAGTCCTTCGATACTTCACTTAGGTTCGCAACCCTGAGATTCTTACCTGTCCTGTGCACTCCTTGCACGATGCCTGTTCCCAACTGCACCTTTGGGATGAATGAGAATGAAGGTTATCTCTATCTGAACCCTCTGTCAATGCAGTCCTTGCGGACACTTCAACTGCACTCCTTGCAGGAATTCTCTGGCTCAAATAGAGAAACAATTGAAAATCATTCCCTCTTCATTTCAAATTCCAAACTCAATATGAAATCACATACACAACATATAAAACAAATGTATGACAGGAAGCAAACATTTATGAGCATAACATCAATACACAAAGAACAGACACAAAACCATGAATTTAAATCAACTCTTCTATTAATTCAAATATCTGTACATGGGTGTTCTTACACAACTCCCTATATGCTCTTTCTCTTCTTCCTCTTCAGAATAATGTTACAATGCACAATGAGGGTGTCTATATCTCGTTTCCCTCTTGCGTTCTAAAACTGTCTAATCTAGAATTAAATTCTATCTACCTGCATTAACTACTTTAAATTCCTTCTATCTACTAAGGATGAGAGCTAAAGGCTCAAGGCCTGATTACAATATACAAGTGTGCCTCTTCTTAAATGACTTCATTTAATATCTCGCATCATCTTCAAGGAAATTTCAAAATTTGTGTTGGCTTGTCTAGTTTTCCTACACTTCCACGCTGGCTCGCTTGATGTGGGAGATGCTCCTGCATCATACTCCCTCGCTTGAAAACTTTCATGGGATACTATCCATGAGCTCATGCATGGTCTCTCCATGCTTCTGAATCTCTACTTCGCTCTCCCAGCCGACATCTTCAATTGGATGGTTCTTCCACTTGACCAGATACTCAAAGTATTATTTTCGTCTAGTCTTCTTGCTTATTCTTTTGTCCAGTATGCACTCCATCTGTGGCCTTTCTGCTACTGGCATCTGCCTCATCCACTGGATCACTAGATGCTCATTTCTAGTCTCTATTTCTTCAGCCTTATATGGGTACAAATCTGAGACATTGAATATCGGAGAAATTTCGATCCCATCGGGTAATTCAATCTCATAAGCATTCACCCCAAATTTCCTCAAGACCCTACATGGCCCGATTTTCTTCATCTTGAGCTTATTATATGTTCCTCTCTAGAACCTTTCCTTTATCAAGTGTTCCAGAACTAAGTTAGCAACCTCAAACTGAAGTTGTCTTCTATGCTGATCTACTCTACGTTTGTACTCCTGGCTTGAATTCTGTAGTCACTCCTTCACCTGGCTGTGAAGTTATTTCATCACCTCTGCAAATTATTCTTCACTAGCACTCCTAGTTGCAGTTTGTTCTGAATCCCTTAGTTCAAAAATTCCTCTCGGCTACATGCCATAGACAACCTAAAATGGACTTTTCCCTGTGCTCCTGTTGACTGAGTCATTGTACACAAACTCTGTCTGTGGTAATATGTGGTCTCACTGGCTATGGTGCTCTGTCACCAAGTTTCTTAGCAAGTCTCCAAGACTCATGTTCACCACTTCTGTCTGTCCATCCGTCTGAGGATGATATGTTGAAATAAACAACAAGTTAGTTCCCATATTCTTCCATAAGGTCCTCCATAAATGCCCTATGAACTTCGTATCTCTATTCGACACTATGCTCCTTGGTAAGTCGTGAAGTCGAATGAATTCTTTGAAAAACAGGTTCGCGATGTGAGTCGCATCACTGGTTTTCTAACATGGGATAAAATTTTCCATATTGGAAAATCTATCCACCACCACAAAGATTGAATCACAACCTCTTTGTGTTCTTGTCAACCCCAATACAAAATCCATGCTAATCGCATCCCACGGCCTTTCAGGTATGGGCAATGGTTGATAAAAACCCGCATTCTGCTTACTCCCCTTCGAATGCTGGCCAATCCTACATCTGTCCACAAATATCTTGACCTCATCTCACATTCCCAGCCAAAAGTATGACTTGCTCAGCTTTGCGAATGTCTTATCATGATCGAAGTGTTCAGCCAATCCTCCGCTGTGTTTCTCCTTCAACAGATTCTCCCTCATGGAACAATTTGGAATACACAGTTGATTGCCTTTAAACAACAATCCTTCCTCGATCATGTATTCAGCCCACTGGCTTCTATCTCTGAGAAATGGATTCTCAGTTGCTTCATACGCTTCCTTGAAGTTTGTATCATCTACATAAATATCTCTGAGATCATCAAAACCCAATGTTTTGACCTTGAATTCCTACAACAGCAAACACTTCCTACTCAAAGCATCAACAACTTTGTTAGCAGTACCAGAAATATGTTTAATTAGAAATGTAAAATTTTGCATGTATTCAACCCACTTAAAATGCCTCTTATTCAAATTCTTCTGTTGAGTCACAAACTGTAATGCATGGTTATCACTATATAGAATAAATTCTTTCGAAATCAAATAATGCCTCCACTTTTTCAATGCCTGTATGATGGCATAAAACTCCTTATCATATGTGGAGTACTTCACTTTTCATTCAGCTTCTCGCTGAAATATGCAATTGACTTGTCTTCTTGACTTAAGACTGCCCCTATTGCAAATCCGCTTGCATCACATTTCACCTGAAATGTTATCTGGAAATCTGGCAACACCAAAACCGGTTGTTCCGTAATCTTCATCTTCAACAAATTGAAGCTCTTTTCAGCCTCTTTAGTCCAATCAAAAGACTTATGCAACTTCTTCACTGTATCCATCATTGCTGCACTAATTCCACTGAAATTCCTAATGAACTTTCGGTAGAAACTAGCCAATCGATGAAAACTTCTCACCTCAAATATGTTCCTCGATGATGGCCAATTCTTAATTACTT
Organism: Picea engelmannii; assembly: GCA_009831015.1. Lineage (NCBI taxonomy): Eukaryota > Viridiplantae > Streptophyta > Pinopsida > Pinales > Pinaceae > Picea > Picea engelmannii. The sequence continues at coordinate 113,898 of ML804567.1, read as the reverse complement.
CCACCTTATCTGGATCCATCCTCAACTCATTTGCTGAAATAACAAATCCCAAATAAAGGAGTTTTGTCTTCATGAATGAGGACTTCTTCATATTTATAACCAGCTTCTCCTGCTGCAATTTCTGCATCACTGTAGCCAAATGCTTCAGATGCTCTGTTGTTGTTTTACTGAAAACCAGTATGTCATCCAAATACACGATGACAAATTTCCCGATGAACTCCCTCAGAACTTATTTCATCAATCGCATAAAGGTACTTGGCGAATTTGTTAAGTCAAACGGCATAACAAGACATTCATACAAACCCTCATTTGTTTTGAATGTTGTCTTCCATTCATCACCTTCTCTCATGCGAATTTGGTGATAACCTCTTTTCAAATCAATCTTTGAAAAATATTTCTCTCCACTCAAGCAATCCATCAGATCATCCATCCTTGGCAATGGAAATCTGTACCTGATGGTTATCTTATTGATTTCTCTCGAGTCAGTACGCATCCTCCATCCTCTATCTTTTTTCAGACTGAGTATTGTTGGAACAACACATGGACTCAAGCTTTCCCTGACCAAACCTTTGTCCAATAGCTCCTGGACTTGTCTTTTGACCTCTTCATTCTCCTGCGGCGTCAATCTGTACACAGCTTTTTTCAGCAAAATGGCTCTTGGTATGAGGTCAATATGATGACTCACACTCTTGATCGGTGGTAACCAACGAGGTAATTAGTCCATGACTATATCAACAAACTCTCCCAGCAGTTCCTGAATCTCCTCTGGAAAATCATCCACTCTTGTGCTAGTCAGAACAATCCTCGGCTTTCTGACCACAATGAACTATGGATCCTCCTTCTTCTTAACCTCGGTAAAAATTTCTTTCCCACTCATGAGAAGTACATTGTTACTCACTTCCGGCTTCACCTCCTTATCTTTAATCGGAAGCAACATGTGTGTCCTCCCATTCTTCTCTAGGGTGTATGTGTTCATTCGCCCATCATGACTCACATTTTTGTCATATTTCCATGGTCTACCTAGCAATAGATGACAAACATCCATAGGAATGACATCACACAAAATCTTATCATTATATCCACCTATCTTAAATTCAACCAAGCATTGTTTGGTGACATTTACCTAATGTCCTTTTTGTAGCCACGAAACTTTATATGGACTTGGATGATTAGTTGTTTCCAGCTCCAGCTTTTCTACCATCTCCGTAGAAACGAGATTGTCCATGCTACCACTGTCCACAATGACCTTGCACATCCTGTCCTTGGTCTTACAAGCAGTCCTAAAAATTCTGGTCCTTTGGACTGAACTTTCCACCTCTTTCTCTGGTTTCAAAAGGAATTTTCGCATCATCAACGATCTTCCACCTCCAGCATATTCTGCCTCAACATCCCGCCTCTGTGCCTCGGCGATGTGAGTTTCTCCAGTTTCTTTCTTTTTCTTTGGACACTCGTAAGACTTGTGCCCATTATTTCCACATGTGAAGCATGTTATTACTCCACCTCTTCCTCTTCCTCTACCTCGAGTACGAGGAAAAGTATTATTATCAGTATACCCCCCTCTCGGCTCAGTATGCTTCCCACTTTGCTCAGCGTATTGCCCTCGCTGTGAACTTCCACCTCTCTCTGTCTGAGTCTGAGGTTTCTTCCAGTAGTCCCTAGGCTTCTGGGTTCTTTTTTGGGCAACTGATTTTCCCTTGGGCTAACTTCTTCCTCTACCCCTCTGACTCTTCTTTCGGCTCAGCTTCTCCTCAACTTTCAGAGCCATTTGATAAGAATCTTCCACTGTTTGGATGGTTTCCATGCTCATCTCATCCTAGATATCGTATTTCAGGCCATTCATATATCTAGCTACTTTTTCATCATCGCTCTCCTGATGACCTGCTCTAATGTTTAGTCTATCGAATTCCTTAGTGTATTCTTTCACTGTCATCAGCTTCTGTCTCAGGTTCTGCATTCTCTTGAAGAGAGAAATTTGATAGTCCCTAGGGATGAATTTTGCCTTCATCTTCACAATCATCTTGTCCCAGCTCTTGATCTTCTGCTTGCCCTTGCAGTGTCTGTCAACTTGTAATTCATCCCACCACAATGTTGCATGTCCTTTCAGTCTCATGACAACATGCTTGAACTTCTTGTATTCTTCGACATCTTCATAGTCGAAGTATGTGTCTAGAGATCTAGTCCAGTCTAGAAGCTCCTCTGCATCCAAGTTTCCCTCGTAAATTGGAATGTCCATCTTTGCTCTTGCACCCATCCTAGCAATAGCTCTGATCAAATGCTCATTTGATGCATCTTCGGCTACAACTTCCTCTTCACGTTCATCCTCGACTTCACTTTCGGAATCTCTCAGATCCCCTGCACTGGCTGTGCGTCTTTGCACTGTCTCCATGTCTTCAAGTCTGGCTCGGAGATCACACATTTGTCTCTCTATGGCTGGATCTGCCATCTTCTTGCCTCTTCATCGCAGCATTTCCCTATCCTATGGATTGGGTGACTGTCTATATCTTCTCGGCGACATGGTGAATTATCCTCTTCTCTGCTAGAGAAGGCAAAGAACCTTTCTGTGCTCTGATACCACTCTAAACCAGGCGCGCTCACAAGCATGTCCGCTCACAGGATATTCTCTTCTCTACTGGCCCGAAGAACACTAAGGCTCTTCTATTTCCCTATCGAGAAATTCGTACCCACAACAACCTCTCCACGGGATATCCTCTTTACAATCGAGAGATCGAACTAATTCTTGCGATCTCGCTAGTTTGTGAGTCGAAGCTTCCGACTCTTCCTTCCCAATCTTGTGATACCCGAACCAATGATATGGTTATGGCTCCTTTCCTTGTCAGCATCCTCCCCACATGTAACAATAGGCTAGGGCTTAAGTATCAGCGCCTCTCGCAACTCGCACCTTCGTGAGTTCATGAGTTGAACTCTCATGCCCTCCTGTTACAATTTCTCGAGATGCAATAGGTCAACGTCGAGTTGACTCCTTCCTTGACGCTTTTTCTCTACTCGCAACCTCGCAGTTTGAAGTGTCGAGCCTTCACACTCTTATCCCGTGAATCCCCAAGATGCGAGAATTCAGCGGAGTGTTGACTCCTTTCTCTAGGAAATGCATGTCCACCCGTTAACCATGCGGGTCTCACCTTATGGCTTTGCCACGTGTCCACACGAACCTTGTCTCTCGGCACTTCGCGACCCTTGACACCAAGTTCTCAGTCCTTCTACTCACGAACTCCCGACATGCGATGTGCCACCTATCCACTTATCGACTCCTGTGTTCCCACACCATTCTCATAGTCGTTGGGATATAGCGTATAGCGATTTCATGATATATGTGGCAAGTTTATGGAGTTTCAACCCACAAAACCTCGATATGTGAATCCACCCGTAGATCCAACAGCCCCTGTGGCTCGAATCAACGGTTTTGCCCCTCTTGAGCTTTAAACCTTCTGAGAATATGTCATCGTATCTCCCCTGCACCTACTTTATATCTAACGGTCCACAGAACGTCGTGAATCCTCCTTAGAAAATGATGACCGTCCATCCTTCCTTGATGATCCCTGTGAATGACCAAGCGTTCCTTCGTGGAACTCGTCCACCTGCGCACAACTTGCGACCCCTCTTACAAATTTTGTGTCATAGATTCCCCATGCTATATTTCCACAAATTCAAAGGCCTATCCTTCCTATTCTTTTCCACGACTCTATGTCTTCTTATAAAGATCTCTTACTCGCACTCCTTGCGGCAACACCTCCTAAGTGTTGAAGTCTTTTGACTCTACACACTCCTATAGTAGTAGTCCTTTGATACTTCACTCAAGTTTGCAACCCTGAGATTCTTACCCGGCCTGCGCACTCCTTGCACGGCTCCTGTGCCCAACTGCACCTTTGGGATGAATGAGAACGAAGTTTATCTCTATCTGAACCCTCTGTCAACGCACTCCTTGCGGACACTTCAACTACACTCCTTGCAAGAATTCTCTGGCTCAAATAGAGAAACAATTGAAACTCATTCCCTCTTCCTTTCAGATTCCAAACTCAACATGAAATCACATACACAACATATAAAACAAATGTATGACAGGAAGCAAACATTTATCAGCACAACATCAATACACAGAGAACAGACACAAAACCATGAATTTGAATCAGCTCTTCTATTAATTCAAATATCTGTACATGGGTGTTCTTACACAACTCTCTGCATGCTCTTGCTCTTCTTCCTCTTCAGAATAATGTTACAATGCACAATGAGGGTGTCTATATCTCGTTTCCCTCCTGCGTTCTAAAACTATCTAATCTAGAATTAAATTCTATCTACCTGCATTAACTACTTTAAATGCCTTTTATCTACTAAGAACGAGACCTAAAGGCTCAAGGTCTGATTACAATATACAAGTGCGCCTCTTCTTAAATGACTTCATTTAAGATTGTGCATCATCTTCAAGGAAATTTCAAAATTTGTGCTGGCTTGTCCAGCTGTCCTCTGCTTCCGTGCTATCTCGCTTGACGTGGGAGATGCTCCTGCATCAAGAAAGAAGAGGCACCATCGGGGATAGTTGAAATTGGAAATGAGGGATCTTGGTTCCACCTTATAGTGAAGCATTTTGCAAGTGCAGGGAAAGTCTCATATAAAAGGGGGATTCCTTAAAAGTGATGAGGCATAAGGGAAGAACTCATTCTCAAGGACATTTGGTTTTTTGTCAAATCTATCCCATATAGGTCAAATTATTCACTAGATTCCTTGTTTGAATCTTCTACTAACTCCATTTATCCACATAGAACTAGAATTTATTTATTATATAAGAAAACATCCATCATTCTAGATACTATTGTCACTATGGATTCCACTATGAATTCAATCCTAGTGAGTCTTTGTTACAATACCTTCACCGTATTTTTGTCCATCAAATATTGCATACAAATTTCTCTTGATGTATCACATTTAGATTATCCATCAATTCCAATCCCTCCAAGTTCTATACTACAAGGTTTTTAATCCCCTTTACAGGTTGTAAAAACCATGCTCAAGGAATCCATTCTGCCAATGTCTTGATGTCGCTTCCTTATTGTAGGGACGACACATGGATATTCAAGCCTAGTGAGTCTTTTTTACAAAACCTTCATTCAATCGTTTTCCTTCAAAGGTTGCATAAGAATTTCTCTTGATTTCTCACATATAGATTATCCATCAATTACAATTCCTCCAATTTATCTACTACAAGGTCTCTCATCCCCTTTACAGTTTGTAAAAACCATGCTCAAGGAAGTCATTCTGCCAATGTCTTCATGCCACTTCCTTATTGTAGGGATGATAGATGGATCCTCAATCCTAATGAGTCATTGTTACAACACCTTGATTGATTTTTTTTCCATAAATGGTTGTATAATTAAGAATTTCTCTTGATGTCTCACATATATATTTTCCATCAATTTTAATTCCTCCAAGTTCTCTACTACAAGGTTTCTCATCCCCTTTATAGGTTGTAAAGACCATGCTCAAGGAAGTCATTGTACCAAATTATGTCTTCATGTCGCTTACTTATTGTAAGGATGAAACATGGATGTTGGTGTAAAAGGATGACCAAAAAATCTAAGTGAATCACAAGAACTTCCTTCACCTTCCTTGGGAATTATTTTTCTCATAGTCATCCATGCGAATAATGGAAAAACTTGCAATTGCACTCCAATCTCTAAGCTTGAATGTGGTTCCATTGGTCATTCCATCAACCTTTTCCACTTCTAATTTCATTCATTTGAAGGAAGTCCATGTAAACTCAAGTTGCAAACCAAGTTCTCTTAAAACATATTCCTTCATGGAGTTGTGGTTCGCCCTAGTATCAACCATGGTATTAATTAATCTTCCATTAAATACCGTTGGAACATAGAAAAGTCCTATGAAATATTTCTCTTGGATTATTGTACACTTTTGTTCTAGCACAACACACAATACTTGCAAAATACCAATCGTGGAGGCTTCATCCACTTTCTCCATAGTAGACAAATTATACTTTATTGGACAATTCTTTACATGATGATCTTTTTCACAAATCCAGTAGGAAATAGGCATACACTTTTTCTTAGGTGCATCTAGTTTCTTGGCCTTGTCCTCACCAAAATTCCTAGATAGCTTCACCTTCCCTTTTTCTTTCTTCTTATTCTTAGCAAACCACTTCTCCCTTAATGAAGCATCCTCACACATACTTGGAACTCCTTTTGCCTCTACCTTGTATTCCAACAACTTGTCTACTATAGTGATGGTTTATTGCAAGGGTATACACAATCTAGCATTATAAATAACTCTAAACCCAAGGTTTCAAGCCTATCATGAAGTGGAATAGCCTATATTCTTCAAACATGTCCTTCATCTCCAACATGAGGCCTAAAAAATCCTTGATGTAATCTTGAATCCTACATATGTTCTTAAGAGCCAATAATTGATTTCATGTAATCCAATATTAATTCAATTTCCTAGCCCAAATTGAGTCTTCAAGGATACTTTCATCTCTTACCAATTGTCAATATTATCTATAGTATGATTGTATTCTAAGTCCTCTACTCGATTTCTCCACCAAATATTTGTAGTACCTATCAAGAACATTACTGTGACATTTAACTTGGCCTCATGTGAACTTCCATTAATATGTTCCAATTATTATTCAAGATCCCAACTTAAGTAACTTATCATTGTGGGTTCCATCATATGATTATGGTTCCTTGATATTTATCCTCATATGAATTGATGAACTATGCCTATAGGAAATAACTTGTGCCAAGAGCTTAATAATGTCTTCCTAGTCCTTGAATTGCACAATAGACTTCCACTATTTTCAACCATTCATCAACATCGGTGTTGAATTTTGTGGTGATCAATTTTACAATATTTTGACACTCTTCTATAGAATTTTTAAATCTATGGTTGATGTCGATCATCTCTTCTTCTAAGGATTCTTCATTTTTTCCATTCTTGCAAAGAATTTTCCATCTTCTACACATCCTTTTCCTAGGTTGCAAGCCTAGTCTTGACCCTTGGAATATTAGGATCCTATCCACCATCATTGTCTTCATGATGTGAATACATCTCTACATCTAATCTAGCCATTGGAACATCACTCAAA
>ML804567.1:89155-106737 GCA_009831015.1 Picea engelmannii | reverse complement strand
TTTTCCTAGGTTGCAAGCCTAGTCTTGACCCTTGGAATATTAGGATCCTATCCACCATCATTGTCTTCATGATGTGAATACATCTCTACATCTAATCTAGCCATTGGAACATCACTCAAATGTTTGGAAACTCATTCCAAAGCCTGTTTCTTTGCTTCAAGTTCATTCCAATATCATGAATAATGTTATGATATCACATTTCATAGTAGTGAAAATGGTGACGAGAACCAAAACTATCTCAAAAAATATATGATACTACCTTTACTTCAAAAAGTGGCAAAGAGTATGCCTGAATACCACTAGTCATGAACCTATAGTATGCCCAATTTTTTTCTTTTCAAACTTTAGTTTATCCCAAGTATGTTTTTACACCTAAGCTTTTGCAACACTACCTTTCATTGACCAAAAGGGCTTGGACAACTTGTGCCTACTACAACTAGACTATGCCTCTTCACTTAAGTTTAAATACCATAACTTCACCTTAGGCTACAATACATCAAATGCAACTAAGTCCTACTCATCCAATTTCATTGAACAACATGCACACATCAAACCATGCCCTTTAAAACATCCTAGAAATACTTTAACACTTAGCCAATATTTCAATACTTATCCAACATAAATAAAATAAAGGAACATCATAATCTAATGACATAAAGAGTCCACAACACACATATATAGGTGGCACTCAAGGAAGGTGCCTTAAATTTATTATATGAATAATGTTACAGATATAAAACAAGGGGTTTGCAACCTCTTCTCACAACTCTATTATAGAGGTAAAATGATTCTAAGGCAATATTTCCTTCTACCCAATACCCAAAAACCATGCATAATCCAATCCCTAAAGAAACCACAAGCCTACCTCTTGCATGTTCTATCTTCTTTTTCTTATCACTCAAATGATCCCACTTTTTCTACTATGCCAACCTTGAATTTAGAACAAATTTTATAGCTCCATTACACTCCTTGTGAATGAGTTCTTCCCTTATGCCTCATCACTTTCAAGGCATCCCCCTTTTATATGATAATTTCCCTCCACTTGCAAAATGCTTCACTATAAGGTGGAACCAAGCTCCCTCATTTCCAACTTCGACTATCCCCGATGGTGCATCTTCCTTCTTCATGAATTGTTTACTAATTGTCCAATGTCCAATGGTGTTGCACCTACAGTGCCATGTGTGGAACAATTATACCCAAGGTACCCAAGAGCACCAAGGAAGGGTGCACCTAACAAGTCTGTAAAATGGATGCATGCTTGAAAGATACATGCTCAGTGGATGTGAACCCAATGGTAGAATTGCCTCTAGACCATAGTGCGATGGGTGTGCATGCACACACACACACATATGACCAAAGGAAATTCTACCATTTGTTTCAACCCTTGATCTCTTCTACCATTGGGTGCACATCCATTGGGTGTTTGATCTTGGTCATTAAGAACATGAAGCTTAATCCACCCAAGCACCATAGTCTATTAAATACGATAGATGTAGAGGTTTGAGGCCTTGTTAATGGCCAATGAGCCAAAGAAAATATGTTTAGGACCTAAGGCCCTTTTTTTCCTCTCTAGTCATGGTACACACCTTGAGACCTATTGTTATTATGAAAATGTACCAATGGTTCCAAATGCAACTATATTGAAACTATATTGCAACTTATGCAACTATATTGCAACTATATTCTCAAATATTGGTGAGTGGTCAAATGACACTATATTGCATCTTATGCAACTATATGAAACTATATTGCATCTTATGCAACTACATGCAAATATATGCAACTTATGCAACTATATGCAACTATATTCAACTTATGCAACTATATTTCAACTATATGCAACTATATTGCAACAATTGCATATGCAACTATATGCAACTATGCAACATACCTTATGTCCTTTCCCTAAAAACCTATATCTAACTATATGAAAATAGGACCTAAAAACCTTATGTTCTTTCCCTGACCATGGACAAGACCTAAGTTCCATACATGGTGTGAAAAAATTGTGAATGACACCCATATCCCACCCAAGCACCATAGTCTATTAAATAGGATAAATGTGGTGGTTTGAGGCCTTGTTAATGTCCAATGAGCCAAAGAAAATATTTTTAGGACCTTAGGCCCATTTTTTCCTCTCTAGTTATGGTACACACCTTGAGACCTATTCTTATTATGAAAATGTACCAATGGTTCCAAATGAAACTATATTGCAACTTATGCAACTATATTGAAATTATATTCTCAAATATTGGTGAGTGTTCAGATGCAACTATATTTCATCTTATGCAACTATATGCAACTATATTGCAACTTATGCAACTATATGCAACTTATGCAACTATATTGAAACAATTCCATATGCAACTATTTGCAACTATGCAACTAAATGCAACTATGCAACATGCAACATGCAACTTATGAAACTTAAGGAACTTTATGGAACTTATGGAACTTTACGCAACTTTATGCAACTTCATGCAACTTATGCAACAATGCAACTTATGCAACTATATGAAACTATGCAACTATATGCAACTATGCAACATGCCTTATGTTCTTTCCCTATAAACCTATATGCAACTATATGAAGCTATATGCAAATAGGACCTAAAAACCTTATGCTCTTTCCCTAACCATGGAAAAGACCTAAGTTCCATACATGGTGTGAAAAAATTGTGAATAACACCCATATCCCACCCAAGCACCATAATCTATTAAATATGATAGATGTGGTGGTTTGAGGCGTTGGTAATGTCCAATGAGCCAAAGAAAATATGTTTAGGACCTAAGGCCCTTTTATGAAAATGCACCAATGGTTCCAAATGCAACTATATTGCAACTTATGCAACTATTTTGCAACTATATTCTCAAATATTGGTTAGCGGTCAAATGCAACTATATTTCATCTTATTCAACTATATTTCAACTATATGCAACTATATTGCAACTTATGCAACTATATGCAACTAATGCAACTATATTGCAACTATATGCAACTATATTAAAATGATTTCGTATGCAACTATATGCAACTATGAAACTATATGCAACTATGCAACATGCAACTTAAGCAACTTTATGGAACTTATGCAACTTTACACAACTTTATGCAACTTTACGCAACTTATGCAACAATGCAACTTATGCAACTATGCAACTATATGCAACTTATGCAACTATGGAACTATATGCAACTATATGACAGATAGGTGTGGCAATTTCAACTTTATGCAACTAAATGCAACTATATGCAATTGTGTTGGTACTATATTGCAACTTATGCAACTATATTGCAACTTATGAAACTATATGCAACTATATGAAACTATATGAAACTATATTGCAACAATTTCATATGCAAATATATGCAAATATGCAACTATATGCAACGATGCAACATGCAACTTATGCAACTTATACAACTTTATAGAACCTATGGAACTTTATGCAAATTTATTGCAACTTATGCAACTATATTGCAACTATATTCAACTTATGCAACTATATTGCAACTTATGCAACTCATGCAACTATATTGAAACTATATGCAACTAGGTGTGGCAATTTCAACTTTATGCAACTATATGATGGATAGGTGTGGCAATTTCAACTTTATGCAACTATATGCAACTGTGTTGGTACCAAAAACGTATATTGGCATGATAACTTATCTTCTTGTTTTAACGAGTGTAGGTACCACCAAATAGGTATCTGTCAGATCTATCTTCCTTGAGTGGTGATCAAGATATAGTAATCGAGTTTGAAAGTGAGACATGTTGTACTAGATCTACTGGTTCTATATCAACTAGGTTGGAAAAGGTAAGGAAAATATTTCGTACGCGCATGCAATTTTTTATTGCCAACGAAGGGTCGTGTAATTATGATGCTAAGAACATAGGTGACATTGAGTTTCCCTTGAGGTATAAACATCTAGTGCAATGATGGGCACCTAAGGAGCTACCTGAAATGGACACAAATTTCTTCATCAGTGGGAGGATATATCACATTTCTCCTTCATCCTTACATGGATTGGGATTATTTTCCATGGATGGCATAAATGTCAGCTATGGGATTGTAACTGAATTAATGGATTATGCCAAACCATTATACAAAAACAATCATTGGTTTATGTTGGTCTGATATATGCAAAGTATGCAGAGATACAGAGTTGCCGCAAATTATATAGAACTACTAGATAACAATCAAAATAAAGGGGCAACTATGTATATTGAGGAAGGACAAAATCTATTGGAAACATTGTGGGATTTATAAATAGTACACGACCAGTGGTAAAAACTAAGAAACCGAATTGCATATTTGAGGCACGTGAAGGAAATTGTATTTTTGTATGTGCAACAAAAACAATAGTTCCAGGTGAAGAGTTGTTGATCGATTACAACTTAAATCAAATATATGGAGAGGGTGACCGTGGAAATGCACCCACTTTGCCTTAGTAGGTAAATGTTAAATACACTAAAAACTTATGACTACAACAACTAAATTTCAGAAATTTCATTTTTTTTTTTCTGTTATTACTGCAATATTTCATTTTCTTAATGCTACAGGTGAATTTCATAACTTTTATTGATTGATTTATTGTCCCAACATCTACCTAGGGTGATTATGGTAGAAAATCACCTGTTACATCTCTCCAGGGTGACCGTGGAAAGGCACCCACTATGCCTCAATAGGTGAATGTTAAATACAGTAACAAATTGTGACTACAACAACTAAATTTCTGAAATTTCATTATTTTTTTTCTTATATTACTCCAATATTTCATTTTTTAAATGTTATAGGTAAATTTCATAACTTTTGTTGATTGATTTTTTATGTCAACTTCTGTCCAGGGTGACCATGTCTGAGTTTCAACAGCTGCATCTCTCTAGGGTGACCATGGAAAGGCACCCGCAATGCCTCACCAGGTAAATGTTAAATACATTAACAACTTATGACTACAACAACTAAATTTCTGAAATTTCATTATTTTTTTCTGATATTACTCTAATATTTCTTTTTTTAAATGCTAAAGGTGAATTTCATAACTTTTGTTAATTGATTTATTGTGTCAAATTCTATCCAGGGTGACCGTGCCCGAGTTTCACCCACTACATCTCCCCAGGGTGACCGTGGAAAGGAACCCGTAGTGCCTCACCAGGTAAATGTTAAATACATTAACAACTTATGACTACAACGACTAAATTTCTGAAATTTCATTATTTGTTTTCTAATATTACTCCAATATTTCATTTTTTAAATGTTACAAGTGAATTTTATAACTTTTGTTAATTGATTTATTGTGTCAACTTCTGTCCAGGGTGACTGTGTCCGAGTTTCACTCGCTACATCTCTCCAGGGTGACCATGGAAAGGCACCCGTAGTGCCTCACTAGATAAATGTTAAATAGAGTAACAACTTATGACTACAACAACTAAATTTATGAAATTTTGTTATTGTTTTTATGATATTATGCAATATTTCATTTTTTTAATGTTAGAGGTGAATTTCATAACTTTTTTTGATTGATTTATTGTGTCAACATCTGTACAGGCTCCCACATAGGATATTGATGAGGATGAAATATATTATTTGACAAACCCAATGAAAACTGTAACGAAGGCCTTGAACAAGGATAACATGGAATATCTAGGTTTGATTAGAAAAAGATCCCTGACACAGGAGGACAGAGAAAGAATTGTAGAGCTACAAACTACAATAACTAATTTTGGGGTAAGTGGCATCTTTACATGTTTTTATTAGCTATGACAATTTCATATCTGTTTTTTTGTTTTATATTTTGTATATGATCTGATAAATAAAAGTTTTATGTTTGTAAGAGTTTTTAAACCCCGTGCATGGGGAACCTGTCGATCCTGCAACTATTATAGGTAGCAGTGAAGTTCCAATGCAAAAAAAAATCGACATATCAAAGTTCAAGTGAGGCTTTTTGAGCCTCCTGAGGTTCCCCTAGAATCCATTGATGAGCAGGGAAATTTTGACCAGCATGACATGTCAGAGCATGATGAGCCGGATCCTGGGACTCCACGTGATGAGTCCAGAGAGGAACATAGTGTAGGTGCACAGGATACTATTCTCCATGGAGCAGAATGAATTAAAAGAACCAGATAACTAGATTTCACCTTTCTGGTGGATGACGCATGTATTCCGATAAAGATTCTAAATATAGCAGGTAATTGTCCCATTAATTGATTCATTTTTTTCATGAAATTGAAATGGACATTTCTTGAGATTATTAATTGATTAATGGATAACACGTTACTGCAGGAAACAATGTTTTCTATAGAAGCTTACATGACAAAGCATTGGAGATGTTTGGCCCCACCATTCGCACATGGTGGAATGGCCAAGATAGAAAAAAGAAAGATGATTTAATAGATCACATGGTAAACTTGTTTGACAACACTTTCAGCAAGAAAGTGGTTACAAAGTTGTCTAGCGAGAATTTAGAATACACCAAGCCCCAGTATAGGGATAAATTGCAAATAGACCTCAGGAACAAGTGCCCTCCCATGGTTCCCAAGAAAGAGTGGAAGGCGCTAATAGAGGATGCAAAGGAGAACTTGTTTAAAAAAAGGACGACAACCACGAGTTGGTCAAGCAAGGTACAACACATGTCATATTTCCAATGAAATATGAGCATTTATGTTTTTCTTTCCTGTTTTAAGTAACAATTCGAATATCTAATTTTTTTCAAAAATTCCATATGTAGACTACTAGACACATCCAAAGCAACAAAGGCCAGAGTGGAAAACACGGCCAACATAAACTAGGCCAGGGTGGCTACGTAAAACTCTAAGCCCAAATAGTAAGATTTAAACGATTAACTGTGGTTAATATTTATTTAATAGTAGAAAATAAATATATGTTTTTGTTATTGGTATTTTTAATGGTGTTATGCATTGCAGTTAAATATGTTTGACACTATTGCCGCCGAGGAGGACCTGAATATTGGTTACAATCATGGTTTTAAAAGTGTGATTGAATATAGAAAAAGCTTGGGCCAGACTCCTATCTCCCCATCCATGCAGGTAAATCAAATGAATAAGGAAACCGCAGCAGCATGCTTGTAAATTCTATTCATGCTTTATTATATCACCCTTAACTAAGTATTTATGTTTGTTTTCAAGCAACAGTGCTATCACAGTACTGAGTCAAGCAATATTCAGCAAACAACACATCATACAAGGGTCCACATGTCCAGTGATAGTGTAGAGCAGAGTACCCATTCCAGTATGTATGCTTCAAAATTATAAATATTAACTGTGATTGTAGATATTTATTTCCTGACTTATACTTATATATTATCTTCTCAAAATTGAAGAGCATGTAGCTCAGTAGGGTGAAATGTTAGAGAAACCAATTCGATAGGAAATTAACGCACCAACTGTGCCAGCTACAGAGACATGTAAAGAGCAATAGCGTAATGTTAATCAAAACAATGAATTAGTTATTTCAATTATATTTAAACACATCAATATGATCATTTTCGTTGTACCAATTCACGACCATGACAGATGCCATCTAACCCTTCTCAGCGACATACCAGAAGTATGGTACATGAGCGCACACAAATAATAGAAGGATAGGGCACACGAAATACAATGTCCTTGGATGATGATGCTATCCCAATTGTCAGTTTTATGAATGTAAAGAAACATAAATCAAAGAAAAAATAGATGTATAATTTCATGACATGTTTTTGGATCTTTATCGATGTTTATATGTTCAATATGTTTTTATGACTATCCAAGTTATGCTTTAATGTCTATATGTTTTCCAGATAAAGAAAATAATTTGTTGGGTATGGGGAATTGAGAGAAATGTGAGGGGGGTAAGGGGCCATATGAGATTCCAACTTCACGTGGTTGGCCCTGTTTATTGGAATATTGGTTGTTGTCATTGATGTCAACCCTAGTCATGGGTTTTGGACTGAAAGATTGATGAAGGTATTTGGACATGAAGGAAAATGCACATGAAAATACAGCATAGATGGATGGATATTATACATCATGTTGTTTCCGGTGGTATGTGGCAAGTCACATGGATCCTCATGGTTGAGGAAAAATGAATTTTTGAATATGACAAAGTGAATTGTACATGTAGGCCCTGAAGATAATTACAAAAAATAACTACAAAATAATAAAGTCTTAGGTCGGCCCTAATGTTAAAAGGAAGTGACATAAATGGTATAAATAAATATCATTATACATTCATTTGATACAAGTCAAATTTAAAAGGGAGTAATAAGTAAAAGAAGGCTGGATTTCAAGGGAGGATGAAGTCTTTTGGTGATGTGTTCTAAGGTATGTTATTTTCAGGTATCTTACCATTTTTTCTATTAAAAAATTTCTAGAATGATTCATATGGTGAAATCGCTATGGTATTGAGAAGACATATCAATGTACCTCTGGTAAAAATTTCAGCTCTTTATTCGCTATAATTATGGAGATACACTCTGTGGAAGATAGGGTTTGTGACTAGTCCTAAAGCTAGTCAATAAATAGGTGTTCTGGGTAAAATATTCACAACTTCTTCATACAGAATCCAAATGAAGTGGGAACACTTCCATTAGAAATTTTATGGACTATGGTTTCATGTGTGGGAGTTTCAAAATCGGATGTTAAATATTGAGCACGGGACATGCTTTACAAGTTGGGTCTTCAGAATAGACCAGAATTAAATAAAGTCTACCGTTCTCTCTATAACCTCTTTTTGGGGAGGATTCAAGGAGTGAAAATTGGAGGAGTTTAAAAGAATACATTGAGTAATATTCTCTACAAGATCAGAGTACTCCAAGAATTGAAGAATTGCAGAAATTGAAGAAGTCTCAGGAAGCATTATCAGGTTCTATGTGATGATTGGTTGATGGTGATGATTTAATGTAAAGTTTTATTGTCTCGCATATATTCTTGGGTGGAAGGAAGGGGAAAGGATGGAGAGTTCAAGTATATATTGATATTGGAGGATTGTATCTTCCTCTTGGAGGTTTATCCCTCCCTTTACATTTGGAAGCTGTAGCTACCTTTGGAAGTCATTACTTCCCTTGAACAAAAACTATTGATTATTTATCATATATTGTGGATGGTGTATTGTGGTGTATTGGTGTAACTCTTATACTATTGTTAATTATTCATTGGATATAATTGAATGGTTTAAGTATAAGTTGAAAAAGGTTTTTAAATTGTACTTGATACTGATTCACCCCCCTCTCAGTATCAACACTGTTCAATAGAGAATAACCTATTCTTGAAACAAAGAGATGTTCATTAAGGTATGCGACAACTTAACTCTTTTCTAGACTATTTTACAGAACTAAATGCATGCTTATTTTCTTATTAATTATTTACTCACATAAAAAAAAATTCTTTTATGATTCATGTAGGTCTTGGTGATGAAAATTCATCTCATGGACAACTCTTATCAAGTTGTATGGGCTAATGGATCTAGCGAAAGAACAATGAAAAGGTAAGGGTTTTGACGTGTTTTTAAAAGTAGGCTTTATACTAGTAAAAGTTCACAATCCTCATGAATATGTAGATATTGATATATATGTGAAATTCCATGTGGCATTTTGGTTTACTTGTATATATTTTTAAATATAATTTTGGTTTACTTGTAGTTTTTTTATAAAGAAGTATAACTATTTTAGAGAACCCCCATATACAAAGTCTTTATCCATATCCTCATTGTGGAAGATAAATTAGAGAAGATCCCTCACTTCATTCATTTCCATAATCCTAACCTAGTCCAAATCCTAGTTCCTATTAAACAATGCATGAAACTAATCCCAATAATCTAGACCCCTCCTCTCATCCACATGTTAGTGCAAGTATTATATGGCTCCAAAGGACACTACAACAAAATGCTTATTCTTATAATAATAATTCACATCCAAATTCTTGTACATAGATGAGAAATCCCTTGATGATCCTAGGATACACCAATATTTGGACACTTCTCCCCAACAAAAAATATTCCCTATTACAAGCTCTATTGAAAAATATCCCTCATTACTCATAATGACGAATGAAATTTATTCTCCTCTCTAAGTCTCCTTTTCACTCATAATTGATAGATCAAAGACCAACTTGCCACTAGTATAATCCTTGACAATTTATAACCAAAATATTCGCATTTTCCATCACTCATCACCCCTGTCCTTATCATTGGGGCTTTGTACAATAGGACAAAACTCATCTTCTCATTAATAAACATTGTGGAGTCACCCTTGTCATAGATATTTTTCAAGATATTGTTGAATGCTATGTATATCCCCTTGATTACTCTAATTTATTCTTGAACATATAATATGAACAACAATGAATTTTTTTATAAGATGTCCATTGTTCCTATTGGGAGTTGTTTTGGGCTAGCTTAGACTTCCCATTATCAACTCTAGACACTTCTTACCTGATAGCACCCAATATTACCTAGTTCTCCCCTTGTCCTCTTCCTCTTCTAGTGTTCCATGCTCTCCTACATACTCTTCCTCTTTTCCTAGTCCTTCAAATGCTTGGGGAAAATATTGCCTCTCCTCCTTAGCTTTTCTTCCTAACACCCCTTTTCTCGATTTTTATTTGGTCATAATATCGATGCTCAAATGAAATTATTTATAAGATGTTCATTGCAATACTTATCAACTCTATAAAGATGACAAAATCTATGAACTCACCTCTTGCAATACCAATTACTTATAATGTTAAGACCCAACAAAACATAATACATAAATACCTTTCTCTCTCACTTTTACATCATAGGTCCAATCTATCTCATCTCATATGGGTGCACTATCCCTCTTCCAAACTCTCTAAAGAATACATTCTCATCCTTCTACCCAGGTGCACTCTCACTCTACTATTCTCATTCTAAATACCAAACCTCCCCAATGATTTTTAACTCAATATTTTTTTTTTTATACCTAGTTTCATACTTGCTATGATATATTATACCTAGTTCCATACTTACTTTCCCTTGTCCTCTCGCTGGCTAACACAATGAGGTAGCCCCTTGTTCTTCTATGCCTTTTCTTTTCCTTATCTTTCCATTAGTTGTCAAAATCAACATTTTCTAGTTGAATGAAGTTGTAATGTTCCCAAGCCATTATGCAAGGATCATCACTATTTTGGTGTCTTTTTAAAACATTTTCTGAGTGAGTTATTTCGTCAAACACTTTTCTGATATACCTTTTAGATGTGTTTATATGTGTGTATGCAGAAAATAAAAGAAAGAGATAACCATATGCAATAAGATAGACAAGCCAAAACATCTCAATTCTTCTTTATTCATAAAATAGAGAAACCTGCTACAATGAAGATGCTGATCTAGAATTCTCAACAGATGGCCAAGGAGATAGAAAATAGATAAGATCTTCTACAAAATGCTCTCGCTAATACAAAATATGCCTCCAAAGGCTGAATGATAAAGGAAGATCAATACAAGCAGATCTGAATGCCAAACTCTCCAGATGAAGAATGCCATGCTCCAACAGAAGGCTGAAACCCTAAATAACTCGTCCCTGCTACCAAAAGTGCCCAATAACCCTAATAAATATGCCAACTAATAGATCGAGTGATGGTAAGAACAACCTAGGTGACCAAATCTCCAAGATCCCTCTCAATCTCTGTAGATCTGAAATCCCCCACTGAATGGTGCACCCCACTGGATGACTGAAACCCTAGATAATTCATCCCTGCTACCAAAAGTGTCCAATCACCCTAATAAATATGCCAACTGATAGATCGAGTGATGGTAAGAACAACCCAGGTAACCGAATGGTGTGCCCCACTGGATGACTGAAACCCTAGATAATTTGGCCCTGTTGAAGGAGGCCTCCAAATTCTCTGAAACTCTCCAGAAATATAGATCAGGACACTGCATGTCACTAGGTAAAGTCTTAGGGTCATATCTGAAGTGTAACCCCTCCAAACGGACTAGATCTGGATCTCAAAAACACCCTCCTTCTCTTCAATTCGCCCCACTGCTAAAGAAATAATCTGAGCCATAAAAGTGTCTCATAAAGCACTAGATCTGATGTCCAAGGCCCTGCAATGAAAACCCAAGTGATAGAATCCTCAATGGCCCTGAAAATATCCTACAACGAATCTCCCTCCAAAGATGGTGTGCCCCTCTTGCTGGAATCCCTCAACTGGTGTGCCCTCTCTCTATATGCACATGAAACTGATGTAGAATCCTCTTGCAATTGAGAAGATATGGAACTAGAATGGTGTGGGAGAGTATTGCATCTCCGAGACCAATCTTGGGACAATATAGGTGGAATATTTCACCACCGAATCGTCCTCTAGGGTTTGTTATGTCAAAACCCTCAAAACCCCCAATATTGGGCTTACTAGCTAGAAGCCAGAAATCAAAATAAGATCATACATGAATGAATGAGAAGAGGCACTTGCCTTTCCTTTATACCTTTTGGCTCACCTTGTCCCTCCAAAGTGACTTTATTTTTATTAATATTTAATTAATTAACTAAATCACTTTAATTAATTAATTAACCTTTTTACCTTTGAAAATATCCTTATCTCTCCTTGTGGCTTCCCTGGCCACTGAAAGTCACTTCTAGCCATCCCATCTTGTAGTGTTGCTCCTCCCTATTCCAATGAGATATTACACTGAGAGTTTCCTCCAAGTAATGTGCCCAAAATGACCTCTTCAGTGAATTCCATTGACTTATAGCTCAAAATAGTCAAAATCATGGAAATTTTCGGAATGCAACAAAACCAAAGCCAACCTATGCAGAATGGATCATAATGATGGAATATGATCATCAATGAAAGATGGACCCCACAATGCCTCTCAAATACCCCTGTACTCGCTCTAGCACCCAACTGGCTACTCTGATCATCATAAATCTCTGCCCTATGATGATGTCCCAAAGTGGGGACATTACAGTCCTCCCTGCTAGAAAATTGCTTGTCCTCAAGAAATACCCAAATCCATCCAAGTAAAATACCAGGATCCCATGTCCACCTGTGAGATACATAGTAGAACCCATCCAACGCTGAACAATAGCACACTCCACCCCCTGAATCCCATATCAGGAAGTGAACTGCAATACTCTGTGAGGAACAATCCTAGAAGATATCAACCCTGTGAACCTCCTGCACCTGACCCATGGCCTCATCTTGGAATGTGTCCATCCTCCAAATATCTACCAAGATCCACACGGCCTCCATCAACTGCACGTGTTGATTCCCAATTGAGGTGATGCGAGACCTCTGTGAGGCACCCCCAACTGATGCGCTCCTCTCAACACTGAAGATTAGTGGAAAGTTAGAGTAACTTTCCCCTGCCATGGTCCACTCTCCCCTGTCGGTCAATGAACTACTCAATCCTGCAATCCCTGGGTCCCATGCTAACCTCTATTGAAGATCCTCATGCTGACACTGCACTACTCTAACCATGACTGTCTGCCCCCTGAATACATCATGAATCCTCCTTTCCTGGGTCCTCCAGCTAAAATACCTGTGACCATTGCACCTACTGTCCAAAAACTGTATCTGTATAGGCATCTTTGTAGAAGAAGTATCTATCCAAACCTCTCCATGCCCTATCATGATGGCAAAGCGGAAGAAAATGTCTCGCCCCATAGGACAAGTACCTACATACCCAATCCAAACCAAACCAAGGTGGAGTGTGTGGCTCTCTGGTGCAACTTGGGTCAACATGAACATCATGCTAACAAAACAGACTCCGAGGTCCCATGGCAAACTTGGAAGTTTATCACTTCCAATCTCCTCTAACTTCTCATGTGTGAGACTAATCACTCTCAGAAGCCCTATGTGCTCATATGCTATCCTCCTGATGCTACTGTCAATGATAAACATGTTGGAAAAGGGTAACAGACATATCTGCAACTGACTGTAGGACTGGAGAGCGTCACAAGATTTGGTCAATCCCAATGATTCGACCAAAAGCTTGTCCATCAGTATCCATGAAATATTCTCTCCTGTGGTCATCACCGAGTCCCAAGCATCCAGTACAACCAAAAGTAACCCCTCCGATTGTTGGTCAACCAACCTCCATCTCTCATCTACCATGCAACTGCTGAAATGGTGAAGGTGATCTCTCCCAACTATGTGTTGTTGCAGAGGAGTGACATATACATACTCCCTTGAGTGTGTCTCCTCCCTGCAAGGCACTATACCCCTATGAATGCCACCATATATCTCGGCATCCCTCTGTGAGCTATCACTCATCACGGTATGCTCCAGCATACTCATTTCATCTCCCGCAAACTCATGCTGCATCACAGATCCTGGGCGTACAACTGGACCAATCTCTATATGGAGATCAACCACTCCCAAGACACAAATGGAATTGTCCCCCATCGACTGGTTCTCCTCTGCTATATCATAAACATCCTTTGTCAATGTGACTAACTGATACATCTGACTGTCCACTAAGATAGATGAAGTGGATCTCTGATGAATCTCCTCAAGAGACCCATCTGATATAGACTCAGATTCTTAAAGGGAAGTCTGTGTGCCTCTCAAGAATCCTCAAGTTCTCTCCAACTCTTGAGTGAGTTGGTCCATATCCATCTCCTACTCCCTCAAGGCCTCATGATATGTATCACTAATCCTCAATAGGTAGTCCTGGCCAGTCAACAACTGCTGGTGATCGGTCCTCATCACAGATACCCTCTCCCTGAGAGTATGAAAATCTTCCATGGCAATCTCCTCATCTAATATACCATGTGCCACTGATGCTATCCAGCAGTAATATGCCATTACCACATGCATATCATCAGTACATATAGTGGCTTCCCTGATCATATCCTCACTAACTCTCAACTGTGCCACTGAGTGGTGTGACTCCTGATCATGGTCATACTGAAGTGCCATCTCAGAACCCTCACTACTAGCGTCGGTCCTGGTAGTGCCATCTCTAGAATCCCCAAAAACATCTTTTGCATACGAAGACGTGCTCAACTGTCCACTGTCTATTGTGCTACTGGGTCTATCCATACGTAACTACACTTCATTCTCAACTACTAGCTCCCTCTGAATCATACTATATCCGGTGTGAGTGGTTGTATCCTCCTGTGCACTCAACCTGCTACTATCATCTGCACCTAGATCCCATATAGAAGTATCCAGGAACATGCTATGATCATCCTGACAGCTAAAGAGTGCATCCTCATCACTGCAGGCCGATCCTGGAAGTAAGTGCTCCATCAACCTGTCAGCCTCTATAATCTTCTCAACCAATGGAGTCTCCAATAGTTGTGACTCTATCTTCTCTGGCTGACCTGTATGTGTGAGGTTAACTGTCGGTACGTCCTGTACCTCCTCCTAGATCTATGGGTCTATCTGTCCATGGTGTGCATCCCTCACACTAGGCTCATCCATCATACCTGACGTGCCACTGATCTCCTCATGTGACGTCGCTATCATGGATGTCTGAATAGGCGACAAATGTGTCACGGCTCCCTTAGGAAGCTCATCATCTCTAGGTGCTAACACATGTGAATCCTCACTAGTGTCACCACTCTGTTGAGGTGTAAGGTCATCAATGGTAGGTGATAAGTCTGCTGAGACACTGATGCTATCGTCCTGTCCATCTAGCTGCCTATCTACTACACAAGGGTCAACATCCTTCTCAAGCGTGCAAGCATCCATAGCCTCTGTGCAAGAATCATCATCGCTATCCTCTGAGGTAGAGTCACTATGACTCGCCTCTGTGCAAGAGTCACTATCATCACCGAAATGCTCTAAATCCTCATCATCACTATCATAGTGTACCTCAATGATATGCTTCTTACCCTTACCCCTACACCTATGATCTGGTTCCCAAGGCACCTTGCAACTGTAGCAAAGTTTTGTGCTCCTAATGGGTGTGGGGTTTCTTTGTGCTTCCTTCCATCTAGTTGCTCTGGCTCTTCCTCCCTCTGTTATGCTGGTCCAATATGTCACCTCGTCTTTGCTCTAACTAGGGTTTTTCATGGATATAAACTTTTGGAGCGTTATTAGAGGCCCAAGTCTCTCACAAAGTGAATGATATTCTATTTCAAAACTCACAGCTATTCCAACAAAATCTGTAGACCCCATCTTTCCTTATAGAAGATCCCTCATGCTGGCAGGAGTCTAAGCTCTGATACCACTGTAATGTTCCCGAGCCATTATGTAAGGATCATCACTGTTTTGGTGTCTTTTTAAAACATTTTCTGAGTGAGGTATTTCGTCAAACAATTTGTTGATCTACCTTTTAGATGTGTTTATATGTGTGTATGCAGCAAATAACAGAAATAGATAACCATATGGAATAAGATAGACAAGCCAAAACATCTCAATTCTTCTTTATTCATAAAATAGAGAAACCTGCTACAATGAAGATGTCGATCTGGAATGCTCAATAGATAGCCAAGAAGATAGAAAATAGATAAGAGCTGCTACAAAATGCTCCTGCTAATACAAAATATGCCTCCAAAGGTTGAATGAGAAAGGAAGATCAATACAAGCAGATCTGAATGCCAAACTCTCCAGCTGAAGAATGCCACACTCCAATAGAAGGCTGAAACCCTAAATAACTCGGCCCTGCTGCCAAAAGTGCCCAATCACCCTAATAAATATTCCAACTGATAGATCGGGTGATGGTAAGAACAACCCAGGTGACCGAATCTCCAAGATCCCTCTCAATCTCTGTAGATATGAAATCCCCCACTGAATGGTGCACCCCACTGGATGACTGAAACCCTAGATAATTCAGCCCTGCTGCCAAAAGTGTCCAATCACCCTAATAAATATGCCAACTAATAGATCGGGTGATGGTAAGAACAACCCAGGTAACCGAATCTCCAAGATCCCTCTCAATCTCTGTAGATATGAAATACCCCACTAAATGGTGTGCCCCACTGGATGACTGAAACCCTAGATAATTCGGCCCTGCTGAAGGAGGCCTCCAAATGCTTTGAAACTCTCCAAAAATATAGATCAGGACACTGCAATTCACTAGGTAAAGTCTCAGGGTTAGATATGAAGTGTAACCCCTCCAAACGGACTAGATCTGAATCTCAAAAACACCCTCCTTCTCTTCAATTCGCCCCACTGCTCAAGAAATAATCTGAGCCATAAAAGTGTCTCAGAAAGCACTAGATCTGATGTCCAGGGTCCTGCAATGAAAACCCAAGTGATAGAATCCTCAACGGCCCTGACAATCTCCTACAACGAACCTTCCTCCAAAGATGGTGTGCCCCTCTTGCTGGAATCCCTCAACTGGTGTGCCCTCTCACTATCTGCACATGAAACTGATGTAGAATCCTCCTGCAACTGAGAAGATCCGGAGATAGAATTGTGTGGGAGAGTATTGCATCTCCGATACCAAGCTTGGGACACTATAGGTGGAATCTTTCACCACCGAATCGTCCTCTAGGGTTTGTTATGTCAAAACCCTCAAAACCCTCAATATTGGGCTCACTAGCTAGAAGCCAGAAATCAAAATAAGATCATACATGAATGAATGAGAAGAGGCACTTGCCTTTCCTTTATACTTTTTGGCTCACCTTGTCCCTCCAAAGTGACTTTCATTTTATTAATATTTAATTA
>ML804567.1:51542-88271 GCA_009831015.1 Picea engelmannii | reverse complement strand
TTACACCCCTTTTTCTCCATTTTTATTTGGTCATAATATCGATGGGTCCCTTATAGGTCATTATCTCAAGAAATACCCTACTTGAGATAACCTCTACCTAGTTAGGATCAACTATCACTTGTTTGGTCAGTTTTCAAAGATGTTTGCCTTAATGGTCACATTCCATAGCTTGCAACTATGCAGCCCCTCCCAATGGTGACATCATATCTTCCTTTGATCCTCTCTCCTCCACTGGTACCATTGGTATTTTTCACCTCTACATTTGCATTGAAATTAGGTTGATGCATGTCGCCTCCTACGCTTGCATAAAATAACCCATTGGTGTATGCCACCTCTCATTCTTGTACGAAATCAAGGCTACCATGTGTTGTTTTTGTGATTTTGATGACTCTATATTACTAGTTTCTGATGCCTATTATGCTCACACTCTCCAGATTATTGTATGTCACATGGGACTCATCCTTTCCTTTCCATAAGAGATCATGTTGCTAATCCTACCTCACTTGTGGTAAGATGCCAACCTCTATGATGTAGGAATTTATCTAGACATGTTCTTTCATTGTTCATTTCTCATTCTTGGAAATGAAAGTATGTATTAGTCTACCCTCTGTATATTGAACATATTCATGATGTACCCAAAATTTTGGACCTCATTATTATTGTCCTTTTTGTATGTTCCAACAATTGTGCAAGTGACATCCACAATTATCTTCCTATTATATTAGTAATATTCCTCTTATTATTATCAAGGAATGAGTTGATAACTAGCACTTACATACACTATGCCTAAATTATCGAGGCATTAAATAACATTATGTTTTTACAAGAATATACAAGTCAATGTCATAACGACCCTTTAGGTTCATAAGAGTTTTCAAATCTTCAAGGTGTTAAGAGCCATTATTTCCCAAATCATTCATAACATAGAAGAAAATTGACCAATAGCTTATACATAGGTGATGAAAGAGATTTTAAAACCTTTTCATAAATCACAACCTTTTTACTGATGGTGTCTTCATGGGTTCAAAAATTTACTTTACAATCCTAACAATATTTCTACCTTTAAACATTTTCATGAAACCTTGGGTTTACCATTACTCCTTGTGGGTCATAAATTTCCACTCACCAAATTCATACAAACTAAAATTTTTGTCACTTGCACAAGCCTATATGAATTTAGTACAAATATACAAATTCAACTAGTAGTAGACCTTTTCCCTTTCAAGTTGATGATCCCCATCAACTTTGGGACTCAATGTCTCTTCATTAAATACTCCTTCTAATGAGGATGTCATAGACAACTTCAAAGTTTCCACATATACATTGGAATATTTTCCCATATATGGTGACCAATCCAAGCAAATAGATTTTATTCATTCTTATCCACAATCCTAAAATATCATTTTAAACCTTTCTTTGGTGGGTGCAAAGACACTTGATCAAACTTAGGGGGTATCTGTTGTTAAATTCTTATCATGCCTCTTTTCATAACTTGATTGAGATTCCTACAAGATGGTTGCTTATAGCTACACATGTTCATGGATTTTTATTTTTAACGAAGTTCACATATTTTCCCATTGATCAATTTTCTTAATTGTTCCACTATGAGGGATAAAATTTCAAGTTAAAGTGAGTACGATAAAATATGAGAAAGTCATAGGTGGAGGATTTGATGTGATCAATGAACTGTGCAATTAATAATATTGATATATATAAATGACAAACAATCTTCCCAGATATTGGGATGTTATAGCCTCAAAATCCTCCTTCAAGCTTACAATCATCTCAAAGACCCGAGACTTGCATATATATACAAGTTTTGTAAGGTTTTAACCATTTGCCAAAATTTGAGCTAGATGTAGGTAATCCCTTATATTCTTCAAGTACATAAGAGTTTAACTTTAGAGCCATGGTCAAATAAAAACAAACTTGAGGTCTTAAAGGAAATGGACCATGTGGTTTTGTATATAGTTATCATATTTCATTACCGAATCAAAATGTTGTAGGATAACATTCACATGAAGTCTGGGATTTGTTGTCACTTGGATTGTGCAATTAACAATGATATATATAAATGACAAACAATCTTTCCAAATATCAGGATGTTATAGACTCACAACAAATGAACCAATGTTTTATTTATATGCTTGGGATACCCATGCAATTGTAAATAAAGGATAGAATTTTCTTCAACTCATATCCATTATCATCTATTATAAAAGATTATGATTATAAAATCTTATGATTTGAGTTAAATTTTTTTTGTTTTCCCAAAAATTAATTCATGTAATACTTCAATGACTAAACTATGATGTACAATTCCTTATCTTATTTGGGTATATTATGATTGCACCAACAAAAGTTTCAAGTGTTATGTTATCCAACTCCTTCATTGTATCAAAGGTTTTTCCATTGTGTATCATGCGAAATTTCATTTGATTTCAAATGAAATTGCAAGTTTCGTTACATTTAATATTGATGCATTACAATTCTTTCAAGTCAAAGCTTTAGTTACTTGGTTTTCAATTGCAATGAATTGAAAGGTTATACTTTCCTTTTCTAATGTGCATTGAAGAGACACTTTATTCCTAAATAATTTGCTAACCCCATGAATTACATTGATTCAATTAAATTATCTGGGATCAACCAATTTACAACGAATTTTATATTTCTTAGGTCAATACACAATTTACATCCTCTAACTACAAAAACCATACACAACAATAATTGTTTTCCAAGCTCATATTTCTTCATGTTGGCTTGCAATTAATTGTGTTTAAGGGTTAAAAATATCATCTCCAAATGTCTCAAATGATCTTCCCAAATCTTGCAAAAAGTCAAAATATCATCCAAGTAGGCTACAATAAACAAGTTCGAGAAATGGTCTTAAGATATCATCCATCAATATTAGAAGTGTTGTCATAGTATTGTGTAATATAAAATGCAAATGACTCACTCATGCAATCCATGTGTTTTTTTTAAAGTAATATTCCAAATTATTCTTGTGTATATTGTCATATTGGTATCCTTACTTCTAATCCAACTTCATGATAACACATGCTTACAATATTTGGTTGATATGTGCCTTGATTGTTTGTAGGGGATATATATATTACAATATGTTAGAATATTACAATATTACATTGTAATATGGAATTACGATATTACAATGTAATATGGTAATGCCATATTACAATGTAATATGGTAATACCATATCTCATGTAATTTTATTTTTGTTAAAATTTAAATCCATCGTCGCAATATCGATCATAGTTCGTCGAAAAAAAATCTAATATTTTACCACAACCATCACTATAGTGACGAAATTTCGTCGCAATTTGCCACGAATTTTCATCGCACATACAACATCTACGTCATAAGTTTGGTTTTGAGATATGTTTTCATTGATATTGCCATGTATTTTCATCGCATGTTGCCATAGTTTTGCATCGCACATTCAACATCTACGCCATAAGTTATTGGCCTGGCATAAATTTTCGTCGAAATTGCGACGAATCTTCATCGTAATTTCCACATTTCTTCATTGTTATTGCGACGTAAATTCATCATAATTGTGATGATGCATAGGGTTAACCGATCTTGAAGATGGTGATACATGGAGCGCTTATTTCCTATATGTTTCCATGCACACTTGGATCGTGGATATAGCGATGAAATTATTTCAATGAAAAAAAATCTCATCTTTCGTGGAAATTGTGATGGATAAGTGTGGCAATATCAACGAAAAACCGTCGCAAATTTGGTCATATCTACTAGTGTAGGAAAGAGGAGGATTTTCCGTATTTCCTTATTTTCCTAATGTCCTAGTGGGTGTTGCAACTCAGATTCATATTTTCTACTCTCAGAGGTATATTTCATTTGATATACCTTTTCCTTGTGATTTTTAGGTGGTTGATGGATAGTTACGGATCACCTCGTTCATTGAAGAGGATGTTAGGTGACTTTCTTTGTTATTGTCAACCATTTCAAAATTTATTGGTGATGGTCTGAACATTAGTTGTTCTCTTTTATATCATTTTGATTCCTTGATATAGAGGCCATGACTTATTAGTTGGTATACCATTTTCTTGAGACAATTTTGTATAGCACTCGATAGATGTCGTGCTATTATAGATGGGAGGGCGAACTTGCCATTCACTTCAGAGTTTTTTTATTTTTTGAGAGGTTTTCAGAGACGAGATCTAGTTTTTTCCATCAACCTCCTAGGATGATGACCGATGTGTGAATGCACATATGGGTTGAGATTATTCCCAAGAGGGGCATGCCCTACTTTCTAGCTAAGATTTCTCAAGAGGCACTTGATTTATTATCTAGTGAGGCAGATCACATTTCCATGATGTTGTCATGCCCTTACGTGGGGATGGATTGGAAATGATATCTCAACATCATCTTCACAGTGGATAAAACACCATATGATCGAGGTAATATTTAAATTAATCTTGTACTTTCATTTTATTGTCTTAATTCAAACTAATTTTATGTTATCATGTTCTTTAACGTATTTTATTAATTTTTTTAATGAAATTGTCAATTATTACCTTGTGTTATATTTTGGTTATGTTGGCACATTTTTGGGGGACATGCCTCCTTCCCTGCCACCTAATGTATATGAGGATATGGTTGAGTTTACGATGGGCCAAGGTCCTCAACCGCATATACCACCTGACATGCGACATAGGCTATATCTCAGATAGAGGATGGAGGTGTTTCAGAGAGTAAGTGTAGTTTTTGTTGGAACATGAGTCTATCCTATCCAGATGAGAGACATAAAGGATTACCATGATCTCTTATAGCTATAGACATACTTTACGCATGATATGACGTCTCTTATGCATCATATCATTGGAGCTTCCAGGTTATTAGTAGGGATGAGGGATGGAACATATTCCAACACTGATGATAATGAGGGTGATGATGACGATCATCATGGTGGTAATGGGGACTCTTTTTCTCCAATATCTCCTACTATTCCTCCTCTGAGTGATGGTGGAGCTTCTTCTTCAGTACCTTCTCCTCGTTCTTCGAGTGTTGATGTTGATGAGGGTGCAGATGATCATGGAGATGTTGTAGATGAGGGTGGTGATGTTGAAAATCATGGTGGTGATGTTGATCAGGGTGGTGATTTTTCTTCTTCTTCAGTACCTCCTCCTCCTTCTCCTTGCCCTGATGAGCAGGGTGCATCACCAATTCTTCCACAGTATGATTCACCTAAGAGACTATGACTCGATATTTGGTTAAAGTATTATTTTGTATTGTTGACCATATATGTACATTATAGAAGTTAATTTACTTGTTCATATATATATATATATATATATATATATATATATATATATTAAAATTTCATGTTGATGTACTTAATTTATATGTTTTTGTTGATTTTGATGTTAGGTCATATTAAATTATATTAATTTTCAACCTTACTTTGTATCACAATTTTACAAATTAAAATACCAACTTTATCATGTTTTGTAGCTAAGAGGTCTTGAAAAGTAAATAAGTTATAAAAAAGGGTAAATATATGTATTATGTTATTAATTAAAGTTTGGGCAAGTTAAATGTAAATTATAATAATCTTCAACCTTACTTTGTCTCTCAATTTTACAAACTAGTTTACTTGAAAGTACGATGTGAGAATTGGTCCCCATTTTGAGAATATTTCTTTTGTTCATAAGTTGATAATGGACAACCAAAAATATTTATGATAAAATCAATTAGAATTTATAAAATATTTTTGATATTTTAACTTCCTCTTAATTGTAATTTGGTCATATTTTTTTATATTCCCATAATTAATACAAGCCTCAAAATCTCTAATTTGATATTCTTTTACTATACTATAAGGATGGATGAATATCAAACTTAAACAAGAAAATAAAATATGTTATAAAACAGGGTAAATATATGTCTTATGTTATTAATTAAAGTTTGGGAAAGCTAAAAGTAATTTATAATAATCTTCAACCTTACTTTGTATCACAATTTTACAAACTAGTTTACTTGAAAGTACAATGTGGGAATTGGTCCTCATTTCGAGAATATTTATTTTTTTCATAAGTTCATAATTAAAAATATTTATTATAATATAGATTATCATTTATAAAAAAATTGTTAAATTTCGACTTCCTCAAACCCCAATAATTAATAGAAGTCTCAAAATATCTAATTCAACATACTATACTATAAGGAT
This sequence comes from Picea engelmannii, assembly GCA_009831015.1. Taxonomy (NCBI): domain Eukaryota; kingdom Viridiplantae; phylum Streptophyta; class Pinopsida; order Pinales; family Pinaceae; genus Picea; species Picea engelmannii. The sequence continues at coordinate 82,059 of ML804567.1, read as the reverse complement.
GCATGAATATCAAACCTAACCAAGAAAAAAAAAATGTTATAAAAATGGGTAAACATATGTATTATGTTATTAATTAAATTTTGGGCAAGTTAAAATTAAATTATTTTAATCTTCAACATCACATTGTATCACAATTTTACAAACTAGTTTACTTGAAAGTGCGATGTGAGAATTTGTCCTCATTTCGAGAATATTTCTTTTGTTCATAAGTTCATAATGAATACTTAAAAATAGTAATGATAAGATCAATCAAAATTTATAAATGCTTTTTGATATCTTAACTTCTTCTTAATTGTAATTTGATCATATTTTTTATATTTACATAATTAATACAAGTCTCAAAATCTCTAATTCAACATTTTTTTACTTTACTATAAGGATGCAGGAATGTCAAACTTAATGAAGAAACATGTACAAAAACATAAAAATATCCTATGTTACATGTATTTACATGTTTTTAATTGTTTTTGTAATTGATATTAAGTATTGAATTAGCTATTATGAGACATAAAATTTATATCCAATTAGCTATTTAGAGCCATAAAATTTCTTACCCACGAATTATTAAATCCACTATAGATTTGAAAACATAAAAGAAGTAATTAAATAATAAAACATGTATAAAATATCACTCTTCGTTTTCATGACCTTGATTATGATGATTAGAATATACATTATGAAGTTCAATGTAAATAGTTACTGTGTAGAAATTTGACAAATGATAAGTCACTTAATCTTTATCAAGCGTGTTTTTCAATTCGTTTGGAGAAGCTCCCCTTATCTTTTGTCTTCATCCCTTTTGTCATCCCAAATCACTGCACCTGGTGTGTTTTTCATCTGATTGATGTACTCACTAGCATAATAGAAAGAATGATGCAGGAGCATCGCAAGTAGCAAGCAAGCGTAGAGAGAAACGACGGCTGGAAAGCACCAGCACACATATTTTTGAAATGTTTTGAAACATTAATGTAATAAATAAGAGAGTGCGTACTTCCATATTGTAAACAGATCTTGAGCGGTTTCTCTCATTTGTAAGGTGTAGATCCATTTATAGATAGTTAATGTAAGTAGGTAAGATTTAAATGCAGATTAGATAGTTTAGAGCATAGGAGGGAAAACCGACTATAGACACCCTCATCTTGTATCATTTGTAACATTAACATTAACATTATCAATTGAGCGGAGAGCATAGAGAAGAGAAGAAGCAAAGCGATATGTAGAAGAACCCATGTACAGAAGTTCTGAGATTAATATATGAAACTTTGATTCAGGCTTATGGTGTTCTAATGCTTTCTATGTATACATGTTGAATGTTATGCTCATGGTTGTTTTAGTCTTTATATTCTACATTTTATTTTATGCTATGTATGTATGATTTCATGTTGGGTATTTGAAGTCTGAAAGAGTAAAGAAATGAGTTTCAATTGTTTCTCTTGTTGAGTCAAAGTTCCTGCAAGGAGTGCAGTGGAGCGTCCGCAAGGAGTGCGTTGATGGGTTCGGAGTTCATCTCTGAAAATACCACGAGGGATACCATTGTTCTCATTTCCCATGGAAGTACAAGTCAGGCACATGAGCCATGCAAGGGGTGCATAGGCTGGTTGAAAGTTCATAACTTGTTAATAGAGAGAAGAGTTGAAGGGTTTCCGCAAGGAGTGTGTGCAAAAATATCATAGGAAATTTGAGTTAGTGAAAGGAAGTTCAAGAGAGTTAATGCTCGTAACCTGGTGAAAGGAAGGTAGAAATTAAACCTATTGGAAGGGAGATAGAGGGAATTTGTTTCACAGAGGTCAAGTTCTGACGAAAGAGCGTTTGTTCATTTCATAGAAATTCCCAAATGAAGAATTGAGGGGTTGAAATTCTTTGAGGGGAAGTTGCGAAGTACCGAGAGCCATTAGATCTTGCAGAGGAGTAAGGGGAATTATGGTGATGGGTTTCCAAAGTATAAGCTCAGGACAAATATGGTCGTGGACCCAAGCCAACGAGGGTCATTGGATTACTCGTGAACTTTTATTTCGAAGTTTGGAGGTTTGAGGGGGCAGAAGAATTCACGTCCAAAGATAGAGGGCAGTAGAGTAGACAGGTGGCGTACTTGTCAACATGTGGAAGCTAAATTCAGTGACCATTTCAGGAGTTCGTGGGTTAGAAAACCAAAATATTAGCAATAGGATTCACGGAATCGTGAAGTCCGAAATACCAAAAAGGTGGAAAGTTCCGTTGTGGGGCTAGCACTGGAAAATGTGTCGAAATTTGGCATTTCGGCATTTTGGGGAATAGGAGTTCGGTATATTTGTTCTGGAGATTCCCTAAATCGCTAAATGTGATATAAGTGTGGAGGATAATGAGGCCTACATTTCAGCGAATCGGAAATTTTTGTTTCAGCAGTCGAGGAGTTGAGACATTTGGTAACAAGAGTCACGAAGTCGCGATATCCGAAGTTCCGAAATAGTGAAGGACGTTATGACATAGGGGATCGAAGAATTTGAATTGGTGCTTAGCGCAGGAGTGTTTGATATCCTGAAAAGGAATCAAAGAGTCATTTAGACTCAAAGGGCAGAAGAAGAGCGATCCTGAGCGGACCTTAACCTGAGGGTTGGGGGTCTTGCATCATCTGGTATCAGAGAATAGGAAAATTTTCTTTTCTTTCTGTAGCAGGGAAAAGAGGAATTTTATAGCCATGCCTCCAAGAAGAAGAAACAAACAAACACCTGATCTAGCAGAGGAAAGGGAAATGCCAAGAAGGAGGGGTAGGAAATTACTTAAGCCGCCAGGGGAAAGAGAGATACATGAAATGTGTGTTAGGTTGGATGCCATGGAATTAGCACAGAGGTGCAGCATCGGTGTTGGAGATATCAGTGATTCAAAAAGTGAAAATGAAGTTGGACATGAAAGAGAAGAAGTTGCAACAGAGGATGCAGCAAATGAATGCCTATTCACGGTTGTTGCAAGGATGGGTGCCAGGGTAAAAATGGACATTCCAGTATATGAGGGAAACCTGGATGTTGAAGAGAATCTAGAGTAGATTAGAGCTCTGGACACGTATTTTGACTATGAAGATGTCGAGGAAGACAAAAAGGTCAAACTTGCTGTCACAAGACTTAGAAAACATGCATCATTGTGGTGGGATGAACTAAAAGCTGTCAGATGCTGCAAAGGCAAGCAAAAAATCAAGAGTTGGAATAGAATGATTGCGAAGATGAAAGCAAAATTCATTCCCAAGGATTACCAAATTACTCTGTTTCGAAGGATGAAAAATTTGAGACAGAAGCCGATGTCAGTGAAGGAGTACACTGAAGTGTTCTACAAGCTGAACATCAAAAAAGGTCATCGTGAAAGTGATGATGAAAAGGTTGTCAATTACATGAATGATATGAGATACGACATTCAAGATGAGATGAGCATGGTGACCATCCGAATGGTAGAAGATGCTTATCAAATGGCTCTAAAGGTTGAAGAGAAGCTGAGCCGAACGTAGGGTCAAAGAGGACGAGGCAAAGGTCATCCCAGAGGAAAAATAGTTGTCCAAGATAGGAATCAAAAGCCAAAGGAAGAGTGGAAGAGGCCTCAACCTCAAATTGAGATAGGTGGGGGCTCACAGAGGGGACAATATGCTTATAACAACACTTTTCCTTGTGCTAGAGGAAGAGGAAGAGGCAGAGGTGGAGTAATAAAATGCTTCACATGTGGAAAGAATGGGAACAAGTCTTATGAATGTCCAGATAAGAAGAAAGAAGGTGGTGAGACTCACATTTCCGAAGAACAAAGGTGAAATATTGAAGTAGAGGATGCTGAAGGAAGAAGATCATTGGTGATGAGAAAGGTTCTCTTAATGCCAGAAAAGGAGGGGGAGAATCCAGTGAAAAGGAACAATCTTTTTCAGACTGCTTGCAAGACCAAGGACAGGGTATGCAAGGTCATCATGGACAGTGGTAGCACAAACAATATCATTTCTACAGAGATGGTAAAAAATCTAGAGTTGGAGACTTTTGAACATCCAAGTCCATACAGAGTTTTGTGGCTACAAAAAGCACATTAGGTAAATGTCACTAAACAATGTTTAGTTGAATTTAAAATAGGAGGGTATAACGATAAGATATTGTGTGATGTCATTCCCATGGATGTCTATCATCTATTGCTGGGTAGACTATGGCAATATGACAAGAATGTGGTTCATGATGGGAGAAAGAGCACATACACCGTAGAAAAGAATGGGAGAACTCATATGTTGTTGTCGATTAAGGAAAAGGAGGTGAAACCTAAAGTAAGTAACATTGTACTTCTCATGAGTGGGAAAGAACTTCTTAAGGAGGTTAAGAAGAAGGAAGATCCACAATTCATTGTGGTCAGGAAACCTAGAATTGTTTTAACTAATACAAGGGTGAATGATTTACCAGAGGAAATCCAAAAGTTACTGGAGGAATTTATTGATATAGTAGTGGATGAACTACCTCATTCATTGCCACCAATCAGAAGTATAAGCCATCACATTGATCTTATACCTGGAGCCAATTTAGCAAACAAATCAGCGTACAGATTGACGTCACAGGAGAATGAAGAGATCAAAAGACAGGTCTAGGATTTAATGGACAAAGGGTTGGTTAGAGAAAGCTTGAGTCCATGCATTGTTCTGACACTGCTCAGTCCAAAGAAATATGGAGGCTGGAGGATGTGTACAGACTCAAGAGAAATTAACAAGATTACCATTAGGTATAGATTTCCATTGCCAAGGATGGATTATTTGATGGATTGTTTGAGCTGGGAAAAATTCTTTTCGAATATTGATTTGAAAAGTGGATATCATCAGATTCGCATGAGAGAAGGTGATGAATGGAAGACAACCTTCAAGACTAATTAAGGGTTGTACGAATGGCTTGTTATTCCATTTGGATTAAAAAATGTGCCAAGTACCTTCATGAGATTGATGAATGAAGTCCTGAAGGATTTCATCAGAAAATTTGTCATTGTGTATCTTGATGACATACTGGTTTTCAGTAAAACAGAGAAAGAGCATCTAAAACATTTGGCTACAGTGATGCAGAGGTTACAACAAGAGAGGTTGCTAATAAATATGAAGAAATCCTCATTCATGAAGACAAAGATCATTTATTTGGGTTTTTTTATTTCTACAGATAAGTTGAAGATGGATCCAGATAAAGTGGAGGTGATTAGGAATTGGCCATCACCAAAGAGTATCTTTGAAGTTCAAAGTTTTCATGGATTGGCTAGTTTCTATAGAAAATTCATCAGGAATTTCAGTGGAATTAGCACACCAGTCATGGACACACTGAAGAAAAGACATAAATCTTTTCACTGGACATAAGAAGTGAAGAAAAGATTCAATTTGTTAAAGAGGAACATTACTGAACAACCAATTCTGGTGTAGCCAGATTTCAGTAAGACGTTTTAGGTCAGGTGTGATGCTAGTAGATTTGTAATTGGAGCAGTTTTGAGTCAAGATGACAGGCCAGTTGCGTACTTCAGAGAGAAACTGAATGAGGCAAAGGTTAAGTACTTTACGTACAACAAAGAATTTTATGCGCTCATACAAGCACTGAAAAAGTGGAGGCACTACTTGATTCCTAAAGAGTTTGTTTTGTACATCGATAATCATGCTTTACAATTTGTAACGTAGTAGGATAAATTGAACCAGAGGTATGCAAAATGGGTTGAATACATGTAGAATTTTACTTTTCCAATTAAACATACTTCAGGAACTGCTAACAAAGTTGTTGATGCTTTGAGCAGGAAATGTTTTCTTATGCAGGAGTTCAAAGTCAAAATATTGGGTTTTGATAATCTCACGGATATGTACAGAGATGATCCAGATTTCAAAGAGGCGTATGAGGCATCTGAGAATCTAGTTATCAGAGATAGAAGTCAATGGGATGAATATATGGTCCAGGATGGATTATTTTTCAGAGGCAATCAATTGTGCATTCCAAAATGTTCCATGAGGGAGAATCTGTTGAAGGAAAAACACAGTGGAGGTTTGGCCAGACATTTCGGTCATGATAAGACATTCTCGATGTTGAATGGCTCATATTTTTGGCTAGGGATGAGAGCAGATGTAAAAAGGTTTGTGGATAGATGTACGATTTGTCAGCACACAAAAGGAAGGAAATAGAACACAGAGTTATATAAGTCATTACCCATACCAGAGAGGCCATGGGATGCAGTGAGCATGGATTTTGTGTTGTGATTGCCAAGGACGAAAAGAGGGTTTGATTCAATCTTTGTGGTAATGGACACATTTTCGAAAATGGCACACTTTATACCATGTCAGAAAACCAGTGACGCAACTCACATTACAGACCTATTTTTCAAAGAAGTTGTCATACTTCACATCTTACCAAGGAGCATAGTTTTAGATCAAGACACCAAGTTCGTAGGAAATTTCTAGAGGACTTTATGGAAGAAGTTAGGGACTAGCTTGTCATTTAGCTTAGCCTATCATCCTCAAATGGATGGGCAGACAGAAGTTGTGAACGATAGCTTGGGAAATTTACTAAGGAGCCTAGTGACTGAACATCATAGTCAGTGGGATCACATTCTTCCATAGCCAAATTTTCTTATAATGATTCGATCAATAGAAGCACAAGGCAAAGTCCATTTCAGGTTGTTTATGGAATGAAGCCAAGAGGAGTTTATGAATTGAAGGATTCAAAACATAGTGAAACTAGAAGTGCTAGTGCATAATATTTTGCAGAGGCAATGAAGGAACTTCACAACCAAGTGAAGGGGCGATTGCAAAATTCAAGCCAAGAGTATAAGCCCAGAGCAGATCAACATAGGAAAGAACTTCAATTCGAAGTTGGTGATTTTATTCTTGCACATATGAGGAAGGAAAGGTTCCCAAGGGGAACATATAACAAACTGAAGATGAATAAAATTGGACCATGGAGGATCTTAAGGAAATTTGGGGCAAATGCATATGAGATTGAATTACATGATGGGATCGGAATTTCACCGATATTCAACATCTCATATTTGTACCCTTACAAAGCTGGAGAATTAGGAGCAGACAATGAACAGACAGAGGTTCAGTGGGCTAAACAAATGCCTGTAGCTGAAAATCCACAGATGGAGAGAATGCTTGACAAGAGAATCAACAAGAGGACCAGGAGAAAATAGTACTTTGAGTACTTGGTCAAATGGAAGGGACATCCAGTTGAAGATGGCAGCTGGGAGAATGAAACAGAACTTCAGAAGCATGGACAAACAATGCAAGATCTCATGAATAGGAGTTCACAAAAATTTTCAAGCAAGGGAGTATCATGTAGGAGCATTGCAAGCAACAAACAAGCGCGGAGACAGAAGACAACTAGAAAGAACCAATGCACATTTTTTTGAATTTTTTTGAAATATTAATGTGATAATTAAGAGAGTGCGTACTTCCATATTGTAAACCGATCTTGAGCGGTTGTTCTCGTCTGTAAGGTGTAGATTCATTTATAGTAAGTTAATGTAAGTACGTAATATTTAAATGCATATTAGAAAGCTTAGAGCATAGGAGGGAAAACCAACTATAGACACCCTCATCTTGTATCATTTGTAACATTAACATTAACATTATCAATTGAGCGGAGAGCATAGAGAAGAGAAGAAGTAGAGAGCTAAGTAGAAGAACCCATGTACAGAAGTTCTAAGATTAATATATGAAGCTTTGATTCAGGTTTATGGTGTTCTAATGCTTTCTGTGTATACATGTTGAATGTTATGCTCATGGTTGTTTTACTCTTTATGTTGTACATTTTCTTTTATGCTATGTATGTATGATTTCATGTTGGGCATTTGAAGTTTGAAAGAGTAAAGAAATGAGTTTCAATTGTTTCTCTTCTTGAGTCAAAGTTCCTGCAAGGAGTGCAGTGGAGCGTCCGCAAGGAGTGCGTTGATGGGTTCAGAGTTCATCTCTGAAAATCTCAGGAGGGATACCATTGTTCTCATTTTCCATGGAAATGCAAGTCAGGCACAGAAACCATGCAAGGGGTGCATAGGCTAGTTGAAAGTTCAGAACTTGTTAACAGAGAGAAGAGTTGAAGGGTTGCCGCAAGGAGTGTGTGCATAAATCTCATAGGAAATTTGAGTTAGTGAAAGGAAGTTCAAGAGAGTTAGTGCTTGTAACCTGTTCAAAGGAAGGTAGAAATTAAACCTATTGGAAGAGAGACGGAGCGAATTTGTTTTGCATAGTTCAAGTTCTAACAAAAGAACATTTGTTCGTTTCATAGAAATTCTCAAAAGAAGAATTGAGGGGTTGAAAATCTTTGAGGGGAAGTTGTGAAGTCTCGAGAGCCATTAGATCTTGTAAAGGAGAAAGGGGAGTTATGGCGATGGTTTTCCAAAGTATAAGCTTAGGAGAGATAGGGCCGTAGACCCAAGCCAATGAGGGTCATTGGATTACTCGTGAACTTTTATTTCAGAGTTCAGAGGTTTGAGGGGGCAAAAGAATTTGTGTCCAAAGATAGAGGGCAAGAGAGTGGACAGGTGGTGTACTTGTCAACAAGTGGAAGTCGAATTCGGTGACCATTTCAGGATTTTGTAGGTTAGAAAACCAAAAGCTTAGCATCAAGATTCATGGAATTGCAAAGTCTGAAATCCCAAAAAGGAGGAAAATTCCGTTGTGGGGCTAGCACTGGAAAATGTGTCGAAATTCATCATTTTTGCATTTCAGGGAATAGGAGGTCGGGATATTTGTTCCATAGATTCCCGAAATCATGAAATGCAATATAAGTGTGGAGGGTAACGAGGTCTACATTTCGGCGAATCTGAAATTCAGGTTTCAAAGGTCAAGGAGTCAAGACATTTGGTAACAATAGTTGCGAAGTCATGATATCTGAAGTTCCAAAATAGTGAAGGACATGATCACATAGGGGATCAAAGAATTTGAATTGGTGCTTAGCGTTTGTGCATGCAGACTCAATTTATAAGGACCTGACACCATTGTAGGAGTGTTTGATTTCCCGAAAAGGAATCAAACAATCAGTTAGACTCAAAGGGTAGAAGAAGAGTGATCTTGAGTGGACCTTAACCTAAGGGTTGGAGGTCTTGCGTCATCTGGTATCAGAGCATAGGAAAATTTTCTTTTCTTTCTGTAGAAGCGTAAAGAGGAATTTTACATCCATGCGACCAAGAAGAAGAGATAGACAAACACCCGATCCACCAGAGGAAAGGGAAATGCCAAGAAGGAGGAGAAAGAAATTACCTGAGCTTCCAGGGGAAAGAGAGATGTGTGAAATGCATGTTAGGTTGGATGCCATGAAATTATCACAAAGGTGCACCATTGGTGCTAGAGATATCAACAATTCAGAAAGTGAAAATGAAGCTGGACATGAAGGAGAAGAAGTTGCAGCAGAAGATGTAGCAAATGAATGCCTACTTAAGGTTGTTGCAAGGATGGGTTCCAAGGTAAAAATGGACATTCCAATAGATGTTGAAGAGATTCTAGACTGGATTAGAGCTCTGGACACGTATTTTGACTATGAAGATGTCGAGGAAGACAAAAAGGTCAAACATGCTATCAAAAGACTTAGAGGACATGCAACATTGTGGTGGGATGAACTACAAGATGACAGACACTGCAAAGGCAAGCAAAAAATCAAGAGTTGGGATAGAATGATTGCAAAGATGAAAGAAAAAATTATTCCCAAGGATTACCAAATTACTCTGTTTTGAAGGATGTAGAATTTGAGACAGAAGATGATGTCAGTGGAGGAATACACTGAAGAGTTCTACAAGTTGAACATCAGAGTAGGCCATCATGAAAGTGATGATGAAAAGGTTTCTAGGTACATGAATGGTTTGAGATATGACATTCAGGATGAGATGAGCATGGTGACCATCCGAACGGTGGAATATGCTTATCAAATGGCTCTAAAGGTTAAAGAGAAGCTGAGCTGAAAGCAGGGTCAAAGAGGACGAGGCAAAGGTCAGCCCAGAGGAAAAACAGTTGTCCAAGATAGGAATCATAAGCCTAAGGAAGAGTGGAAGAAGCATCAACCTCAAACTGAGAGAGGTGGGAGCTCACAGAGGGGACAATATGCTAATAATGACACTTTTCCTCGCTCTAGAGGAAGAGGAAGAGGCAGAGGTGGAGTAATAAAATGATTCACATGCGGAAAGAATGGGCACAAGTCTTATGAATGTCCAGATAAGAAGAAATAAGGTGGTGAGACTCACATTGCCAAAGCACAAAGGTGAAATATTCAAGCAGAGGACGCGGAAGGTGGAAGATTATTGGTGATGAGAAAGGTTCTCTTAATGCCAGAAAAGGAGGTGGAGAATCCAGTGCAAAGGAATAATCTTTTTCAGACTTCTTTCAATACCAAGGACAGGGTATGCTTCAGAGAAAACCATGGGGGGATATTGTTATTGATCACTACTACAGGAAAAAAATAATAGTTGGTGTTTCGGAGGGAATATGGGTTCATGCCATCCATTGGTATGCTGAGTCATAGACTTCATACTTCCTCCTTTAATTTTTCCAGCCATGTATCCTCTATATGCTTTCTGGATATTGAATCTGTTGGGATTCACATAACTCCTGACTCACTTCTATGAGAGGAATGTCATCCCTGCAACATAGCTAATTATATTCAACAAAAGAGCCTTTGAATCCTTGGGATTATAGGCATGTGCCTCAATATCATATGAGGAAGACCATACAATTTAATATTTTTATTTGATTTATGGTGCATGCCATGCCCACATTTCATGCATATATCTTTGTGTAAATATTCTCCTCTATATATAATACAATCATTTGGACATGCATGATATGATATATACTGAACACCCAACATTTTCAACAACTTCTTTGACTCTTCGCAGCTACCAGGTAAAACATTATCACTAGGAAGAACGTTATTTTTGAATATATTGCAGATAGTGGGAAATAGAAATGTAAAAGGTAATTTAACATTTATAAAATAAGTAATTTCTAATGATTATTGTGTGACAAGATCTCTCAAAACTAATATAAGTCACTTGCTATTCAATTTCCTAAATGTTGTTGAGAAACATGTGTTTGACATGCTAAACTTTGTTGTAATGTTGTACAATAACATTGTTGTCCCAAGATGGGTAGAATTAGATAGGGCACTAGGTCCAAAGAGAGTGGTGGTGGAAGAATATTTTAGGCTTTTGAAACTGGTATCATTGATATGCATAATCTCCTAGATCATCATTCTGGAATCCATCGAACAACATTGTCTCCATGTCATTTGTATCTTGTGAGTAATTATCCATACCAACCTCTTTTTGATTTTCTTCATATGAAACTTCTGAAGAACTACTATTGTTGTAGTCATTCCTAATTGGTGAATTTGGACATAGTGGGAATTGAATAGGTGGTTGATTCAACCATTGTTGGTACACTTCCTATTCGAGTTGTGATTTCATTGCAACCTTATCTTGGGTTGACATTGTTGTGGGGTGCAATGGAAGATGGTAGGTAGGTCAATTATCATAAAAAGAATCCTAATTTCAAAAATATTGAACATTAGTACATCGATGATATTAGTAAGCACAATTAAATAATTTGTTTGTTCAAATTGCATTATACAAAACAATTATTACCATCGCCAATGAAGGATTGTGATTGAAAGATGGAATGTCACAATTGGTAGGGTAAAGCAGATGTCCATTTTCATGTAGCAATTGGTTGCGGTATATTTCTCTTGATAAGAGCTTTTGAAGTTTTTGAACCAATACTGAAAACTTTTATGCATCTAAACTTGATTATTAATAAAGATCCTACAAATTTGGATACACTTTTATTCAGATTGACATAGACAGAAAAAAATCCAATGAGATAATCTAAACATAAATAAAATAAGTTAAACTTAGTGGAGATGAAAACGAAGAACGTTGCAATGGACTTTGAGCAATATGGAATGGGATGGAATTTGAATAATTGACCATTTGATCATATAATAGGGTTTCCTCTATGCATTTCAACAAAATTACCAATAAATTTTCATGTACATATCTAAAATAAATTTCTAGGACCATACCACAATCTAAGTTTGAATATAGTTTTGAAACCATTTTTTAAGAATAAGACAACATGAAATGTAAAATGTAAACTAAAGTATTGCAAGTCATGTGAATTCACCCTAAAAGATAATTTAGGATGAATATAATATTTATGGGAAAATTAAAGTTCAAATTACTTTAAAAGAATAATGGTGTGCTTATAAATCACAAATGCACTGGTGCACATATTAATAATGAGCACCGATGTCTTGAAAAATCAACCACGTTATGTTTCTAGATTTTGTTAATAAAAAAAATTATATGTCGTCGGTGTGTCAAATAATATGGATGCACCGGTGCATACTATAATATGGTTGGACTCGTGCGTCGTACATAAAAGCATTGTCATGCCAAAAAAAAAATGGAATATTGTGTAAACAATTAAAAAAAGAGCGGGAATCAAATTTCCTAAAGTCATTTAAATACTAAAACACTATTCACTATTTCATTATTTACAAAATTTTGCAAGGGAGAGACTTGCAAGAGAGACGTACGAAGCAACACTATGGAGGAGCAGAATACATTGGAACCACAATATTATTCAAAATATGAGAATTTGAAGGGTATGGTGATTCACTCTAAACCCTTTTCATAAAGTTTTTTCAATATTAAGAACGTATTCAATATTTTCATTATTTTTCCAAAACTTAAAGCAAACATATATGGAAGAGAGACATACTAGGGAGCATTGCGGAGCATAAGAATAATTTGGAACAACCAAAATATTCTAAAAATCAGGATTTGAAGGGTATGGTGATTCATTCAAAACCCTACATTTAGAAAAATAAAAACAAAAATTCATACTTAACTTCACACAAAAATTCTTACGTGAATGAAAAAATTCACACTAGGGTTTAACTCCCTCTATCACTTCAGAATTAAGGATTTTCATTTTAGGTATTTTATATCTAATGGGTTTGTTTTTCTATATATAAGTATTTGGCATGTGATGCAAAGGGACCAGTTATTTCATTGGATCCCAAATGCAGTCATCCCTCTACCTTTTTTTTTAACTTTTTAAACGTTTTCCAATTTGACATTTTTTTAAATAACATTTTCCACTTTTCCGGTGCGCCTTTTCAATATAAACGCACCGATGCGTTTATGTATAATAAATGCACTGATTAATCCATATTTTTAAAATAAAAAAATAAAAAACAAAATATGTTGTATAAAAAAAATTAACGTCAATGTTCTCATCTAACAACACAAAAAATGTTGTCACATTTGTTTTTTTTTTTCTTCTCATTGGTGTGTAATTTTTCTATTGTTTTTTTTTATGAATGTTTAATTTCTTTGTTATTTTTTTGTTCTCTATTGTAGTCGTTGTGATATCTTCTATATATATCGCACTGTTGTAATTCACAATATTTTAAGAAATAAATTAAATTTTTGAGTGTGTGTTGTTGTGTGGAATGCATCAATGCATTTTGTGTAAAAAAAACATCGATGTTTTTTATATAAAAATTGCACCAGTTAGAACGTTTTTTTTTTTCCGTTGAAAATTATGTTATTTATTTATAAAATATATTTAATAATATCTGTATTGAATGGTACAAGTTGTATATTGATAAAAATATGAGTGAGAAGAGTTCAAATAAGAAAATTTATGGTCGATAGAATAATGACAAATCCAAAAAAACAAAAAAGGTAGGTTCATTGTAAGTTCTATAAAAAATTACTATGGTTGAACTATACGTAAGTTTAACTAATATATATTGGTTAGTGTGTGTAATGTAGGGCCACAAAATGAGGAATATCAATAACATTATTTATTATCTAAGTGCAGAAGAGCGTAAAAGCTTGCTGGAAAAATTTTAAAGGGATGAATCAAGTGAATGAAAAAACACTATTCAATATTATTTTTTTTTATTTTATTTTCCTTAATAATACACTTAGAAATAATAGATGAAATGTTTCAAACAATATATTAATTCACACATGTTTAATGTTCTAAAGGAACCAACAACGAGAGAAGAAAATTTCATCATAACAAAATATAATTAATTAATATAGAAGATGTAAATGATGATGAATTGGTTCTTAGCTCATCTCGAGTGGTGTTGGAGATTAATCAAAAGGGGAAGTTTGTTTATAGAACTATGAGGGATATAGTGGAACAAATGTGCAAACATACTTTCCAATTACAATATAGAAATCAATCCAATGATTTCAAGAACCGGGTTATATTTAAATTATAGGAAGCATTTCTAGAGCAATGGTCAATGAAACATGGAAGACTTGCAATAACAAAAACATACAACAACAAAAAAGAATTATTCAAAAAGCAATATTCCTAAAAAAATAAATTTATATATATATATATATATATATATATTATAATAATAATATATTTTTAAGGTCACGGCCAAGCCACACCAAATTGGTGTGTGAGACCCCCTTGTTTGTGGGACAAGGGACCCCCCTCTGCCCAGCGATTTGACTGGTAAAGTCTACATAGGTATACATACCCTACCCCCCTCTGGATTTGAACCTGTGACCTCTTAATAGGAAACACATGTTCTTAACCATTAGGCCCACTCAGACTGCATATAATAATAATTTGTTTTTAAGGTCGCGGCCAAGCCACACCAAATTGGTGTATGAGACCCCCTTGTTTGTGGGGCAAGGGACCCCCCTCCACCCATCAATTTGACTAGTAAAGTCTACGGAGGTATACATGCCCTACCCCCCTCTAGATTTGAACTTGTGGCCTCTTAAGAGGAAACGCATTTGTTAACCACTCGGCCCACTCAGGATATATTACAAAGTATTCATTTATTAATATATCAATTTTGTGATATTTAGTTTTCATATAAAAATATAAAACTACTTGGTTGTCATGTTATTTTTTTAGGAAAATTTGAAAAATTCGAGAGAAACAACATGCTGATATTTGAAATATGCCAGCATGAATGTACAAAAGAGTGTACAAGGAGATGGTCAAAGAATTGGACATAATTGCATCGCAGGAGGAGTTATCTCAATAACAACGTGATTCAAATGTATGTACAAATAATTAATTATACGTTAAAAATTATTTTTCAAATATTCTCTTACATAAAATAAAATAAAATGGAACTCATTATGCCCATAAAACTAGACGAGAAGGAAGAAAATGGTTGATAGCAAATTTTGTGAGTAATTGTTTATTTTTGTAAGTAAGAATTTATATATAAGGAGCCTTCAAAAAAACAGAGTTACAAAGTCTGCAGTACTGTTGTACTGTAATAACTGAACTACCCTACGGGGAAACTAGTTCAGCCAGTCAATGTTGGGATCAAAATGACTACTAGCCTTACAAAAACTAAATAACAGAGCGAAAAGGTAAACTAAATTTATAAGTAAAATGCTAATACTAGCCTTCACGAGGCCACAGAAGACCCATGTTCTAGTCATACACTTGGCTTGTAACCTGGCCAGTCAGGTAGAGAGGTGGTGTGGGTTGCAAGCTCTCATGGCTCCTCTTCGATAGCTACCCCTCTCCATTCCATTTTCTCATGAGTGTCGGCATCTGAGTCACCCATTTCCAATTTGTTGTCGGACCATGTGCCTCCCACTTCCTTGGGCGCATGCAAGCCTAGTCCTACTGCAACGTATGACCTGGGAGTTTCCTCTTCAGTGGGCATGTATTCCTTGTCCATGGCCATGTGCATGGCCTACCCAGAGTCGCCACTTCCTATGGGATGCCCCCTTTCACTTGAGTCTCATGTATGCATGTGCTCTGCTGCCCTCACTACTTCTGGTGTGAAATGGAAGGCCCCCTGGAAGGTGGAGAGGATTTGGAGGAGCGTAGAGGTCTTTTCATCCAGTAGCTCTAGCCGAAACTAAAGTTCATCCAGACCTTGTCTAAGCTTGAAGACCATCCCATAGAGAATGGCCAAGCTATCCTACAATTGTGAGTCTGGGACTGAATATGAAAAGGAGTGTGGCCCAGGATGAGGTTCCTATAGAAGAGGTGGTGCTTCCAAGGGTGGGCAAGTGTAAGAGGCCTCTGGTGGAGCCAATGTGTTGGTTGGTTAATTTGGTGGTACTACAGGTGCCCAAGATGAGGAGGCTCTGCCAAGGAAGGGTTCTGAGGGAAAACCGAGTGAGCTATCAGTGAGTGTCAACCCCTCAAGTCGAGAAGCGGGAGAGGAGGATGTGGTGAGTGGTCCTTGTTTAGACTACAAGGAATGCAGGGAGTGAGAGGGAAAGACCCAGGGGAGGAGCCCAAAGAGGTTGCAGGCACATGAGAGAGGACCAAATGGGGCCGCAGTGGTTTCTAGGGCGAGCCTCTCCTTATATTTCCTCTCTATCTTGGCATTCTAATGGTCCAGGGGAAGAAGGTGAGTGCAGGAAAAGATCTCAGATGATCAAGGAGGAGCTTGAGAAAAAGTCGGTTGCAAGAGAGAACAGTGAAGGAGGGAGGCTGAAATGAGGTATGGCTTCGCAGATGAGGAAGAAGAAGGCGATGTCACATGCGCAGAGTAATGGCGCATTCAATGAGCAGAGCCATGGAGGGGACAACTTGAGGAGATCAGGCACACCAAGCTTAATGGTGCCTCCGACATCGTATGGGGGAGTTAAATGAATCGGGGTGGTGGTGGTGCGTGCCACGCTTCAGTCACATGGAAATCGCCATGGTGGCCTCTTTATGCCTACTCCAAGTGCCATGTGTCCTGCACTATGACCCCATCTGGGGGTCTATCCACTGCTGTGGATTTTTCAACTCACTGTTGGAGTATGAGATGCGTTGGATTGAGGGAAGTTTAGCACATGAGTTTCAGTCCTTCCCAATTCATTCCCATATTTTCCAGTTCATCCGCAACTTGATTAGCCTTTATCCTTATGTGTGAGGGGATGAAGGCCTGATTGGGTTGCAGGAGATTTGCAATTGTTCTTAGTCTATATGAGAGTATCCATCAAGGTGAGATTTGATTTGGGTCAGCTCCATTCAAGATTTTCCCTAAGAGATTGGTAATGAATAACGAGTCCCCTTCAACAATCAACTTGGTGAAGTTGTGCTCAATTGCTAATTGTAGGCCTTGGGTAAGAGCCCATAAATCAGTAGCATTGTTTGTAGTGTGGCCTATGATGCCTGCATTAATTATAAGAATATGGCTTCGGTGATCACAGAAGACCACACTAAACCTGCTTCCCCAGGGTTACCCTTGGAGGCTCCATCAAATTTGAGTTTGATGAAGCCTTCGATGGGGGGGGGGTCAAAAACGTGGGGATTCTTTGAAGAGGTTGAGTGTTGACGGGGGGGGGAGGATTCTGAACCAGACTGACTTTCCAGTGCTACAGAATATCTTTCTTAGAAGGAGGTCCATTTAGATCCATTGCATGACAATGTTGTAGCCTGATTGTTTCCAGAAAGTTGAGGCAGATTTGCTTCCAACAGTGCTGCCAAGGGAGCGAATCATTCCTAAAGATTTTTATGTTCCTTTCCTTCCAGAATTTCCAAAGTATAAAGCCTAGGATAAGTTTCCAGATACGATTGAAAAGGGGTGATTGAAAAGCATCGTCTCTCCATTCTTCTATGGTGTCGATTATGTTGTCTCACTTGCAGTCCGAGGTGTGCATGATCAACGCACCTTGATCCCAAACTTGAGTGGTGTAGGGGCAGGTGTTGAAGATATGGTTCATAGTCTCAACATCTTCTCCACAAAGCATATAGATGGATGTACCAACAAAATACCTTTTTAAAAGGTTATCCCATGTGAATATGCTTGAGTGAGTTACAAGACAGAGGAAAAGACTAATTTTTGGCCAGTGCTTCAGGGCCCAGATTTTGTTCCACTCTTTCCTTAGGGGTAATGGATTTGATTGAGTTCTAATGGCATAGAATTATTTTATGTTGAAGGTGCCCCTTGGCAAGTATCCCCATCGTAGGATGTCCTCCCCTGTCAGAATGGGGATTTTCCTTTTATTGATTTCACTGTGCCAGGGCCAAAGGTCCACATGTGCCTCTAAATTTAGGTGCTCCTTGTTTGAAATATAGCCTCTCCAGATGGCCTCTATTGTATTTTCCTTCCAGTAGTCTACCACTTTTGTCAGGTCATCCTGTGTGGCTGGGATGCTGAAATTTTCAACCCAGTCTTCATACTCCAGAATTGACCATTGTTGCCACGAATCTTTCCAGAACAATGTTTTTTTCCCATTTCTAATTTCCCAAAAGGCGTGACTTGTGACAAGATGTCGATTCTGCCTAGATTCCATCTAGATTAGGGATCCATGGTTTTCCATGTTCCATCTAATCAGGTTCCTTTATGCCATGTTGGGTGCATATTTCCTTCTCCAGAGCTTGGCCCATAGATCTTGATATTTTTTTAGCCATCTCCACCAGATCTTAGCACTTAGGATTTTGTTCATCATTGGGGGATCCCTTAACCCAAGTCCCCCTTGAGATTTGGGTTTGCAAAGTTAATCCCAACTGATTAGTGCCAGTTTTTCCCTGTTTCAAGGCCTTGCTAGAGGAAATGCCTTTGCAAGTTTTTGATGGTAGTAAGGACAAAGTTTGGGGCCGCGAGAGAAAAAAAGGTATAGATAGGTAGGGCTTGTAGCAAAAATTTAAGTAAAATGAGGTGACTCGGGAGATTGAGGGATCTGTAGGTCCATGAATAAAGCCTCTTAGAAAAGGAGGAGAGAATATGCTACCACAAACTGTTCCTTAGAGCGTTGTCCAGCAAGGGGATGCCGATGTATTTGGATGGAAGGGAGCTTCGGGTGAAACCCAGGATTTCAGAGATATGACGTTGAATCAGAGCTAGTGTATTGAATAAGAAAATCTTGGAGTTGTCTTTGGTGAAGTCTAGTCTTGAGGCATCACAAAAATTTTGAAGGATTGAGAGGAAAGAGTGGGATTCCTTTAATTTGGGGGAGCCCATCATCAGGGTATCGTCAGAAAATTGGTTGTGGGAGATTGGAGGAGAGATATCATGCAGGGGTAGACTAGTCAATGATTTACTTGCTATGGTGGTGTGAATAGAGAAGCTGAGACCCTCAGCCATGATGATGAAAAGGAAAGGGGATAAAGGGTCCCCTTATATGATTCCTCTAGAGGGAGAAAAAGGATGAGAAGGGACCCCATTAACCAGGATAGAAAAGAAAGCAAAGGAGGTAAGATTTAGAATCCAATCTACCCATGTGTGGTCCAAGCCAAAGTCCAGGAGCATTGCACGCATGTAATCCCAGCTTAACTTGTCAAAGGCTTTGGAAAGGTCCAGTTTTAGGAGCATACCTGGCATATGGGTCTTTTGCAAGGAGGGAATCACTTCATGCATTAGGATAACACTATCCAAGATTTTCCTTCCTTCCACATAGCCCGATTGCTCTGGAGAAATGATCTGTGGTAGGATGGGCTTGAGTCATCTATCGATTACTTTACTTAGGAGTTTAAAGATGGTGTTTCATAGAGTGATGGGTTGAAACTGCTTGGGGTGATTGATATGCCCCTCTTTGGGAATGAGGGTTAGGAAAGTAGCGTTGAGAGATGGGAGGAATTTCCGTGAAGATCTAGAGTCTTCGATGATATCCCAAACCTGTTCCCTGATCATCTGCTAGCAATGATGGAAGAAGTCGCTAGTAAATCCATTTGGTACTAGAGATTTTCCTTTGGGGGTGTATTGGAGTGCTTGATCTACTTCCTCGAGAGCGATGGGCCTGAGCAAAGATGCATTATTTTCCTAAGTGATTAGGGTGGGTATGTGTTGTGATATTTAGAAATGGATTGAGATCTGTTCTGTATGGGTTATGCCAGGAGGTCTTTGTAGTAAGCGACCAATTCCTTTACCATATCCTCATGAGAATGGATGAGTTGGCCATTTCTAGAGGTTATCTGTGTGATTCGATTGGTGTGCCATCGCTGAAGGGTGGACTTGTGAAAGAACTTGTTGTTTCAGTCACCCTCCTTGAGCCACTAGATGCGAGATTTTTGTTTCCACATAATCTCTTCTTGGTCTTTCCTATATTCTATTTGTTGGCTTAAAGTTTCTTCCTACGTTTTGAGGTCTTCAGTGAGTCCCTACTCCAAGATTTGTCTTTGTACCATGATCATTTGATCCTTCAGGTGCTTTTAAGAGAAAAAAATGTTGCCAAAGGTTTGCCTATTCCAGAGTCTGAGTTGTTTCTTAAGATTCTTGAGCCTCTGCTAGAATCAGAACATCTTGGAGCCATAAGGTATCTCTGCCTCCCTCCACCACCCATGGAATTTTTCATGAAAATCTAGGTGGCTCATCCAGAACTGTTCAAACCTGAAGGGTTTCCAACCTAGGGTGGCCAACACATCTAGCCATAACTGGATGGGCTAGTGATTTGACCCATGAAAATCCAAAATGGTTGCCTCAAGAGATTTTCCTTCCAAGAGTAGGGAGTCTGATATTAGGAACCGATCTAGTCTGCAAGCTATTTGATGTGTTCCAGTTCTCTTGTTTGTCCAATTGAAGGTGCCATTTGGGGTTTCTATGTCAATGAGGTCGATGTTATCTATAAGATTTTGAAAATAGTTGGATTCATGTTCCAGGTGTCGAGTTCCTCCTTTTATTTCATCTAGGTTACGTATCAGGTTGAAGTATCCCCTCACAATTCATCTATTTTCCTTGGTTAAGGTAGACAAGTACTCCAGATTTTTTAGGAAGGCTTGCTTATCCCTGGTACTGGTCGGTCGGTACACATTGGAGAGGTGGCCAGGTTTATTGGAGCCGATGAGCCTGTAGGTGGCCGTGATGGACCATTTGGTCATGAGTAAGGTTTCCATAATGGTTGTGATGGGGTTCCAAAGTATAGCTAGGCCTCTAGCTGTGCTTGTGGCCGTTGTGGATACCGCTTTCCCTTGCTTCCAACAATAGGGGAGAAGATTATCTATGTATTTAGTAGCACATTTTGTTTCTTGGAGGAACATTATGTCTAGTTTCTCTGCCAAGATCAAATCTCATAGCATTTTTTGCTTGTTATGCCCATTGAGACCTCTTATATTCCAGGAGAGGATATTCATGAGGAGGAGGGGGAGGGGAGAGGAGGGAATTTGTCTAAGATGAGGTGGATCTTCCTGGAGTTCACCATGAAGTGACCTATCTCTTGTATGAGCTTGTTTTCTGACTTCCTTCCTCTTCTCTTTTCATCTTTCTAGGGTTTTCTTTGATCCTTTGGCTGGTTCACTTGTATTCCCACTTGTATTCCCAAAACCTTGCTAGATCTGGTTGTGTATTCGGATGAGGAGTTAAGGAATACCTTGTGCACTTTTCGTAGTTGATCTGGAGGTATGGTGTATAGTTTCTGGTGTCGGTATGCATGCTCCATGTGCTCTAGTTTCTCATCGAGATCCATATCGACATCTCCATCCTTTGTTTCCAGGTGATCCTCTATTCAAGTTGTGGTGTCTATTGATGAAATGTTTGGATTCATCTCTGACATTGATCCCTCTTTCCCTCTTCCTGTTTGTTGGGGTATTTTCTCAACCTGCACCTCTTTGGGGTCTGAGGGGTTCTCCAGTTGATCTTGTAGGACTGCATATTTGTTGTTGGTGGATGGATCTTTTCTTGCATAGGTTTCTTTCTTTCTTCCTCCTTGTTTGCACTTTCCAGGTGCCTGATCGAATCCATCCTTGTATTTTTTGGCATCTGAATTCCCCTCTTTGTTTGTGGCATTGAGGTGACATTCCCTGAAGAGATGCCCATGCTCATGGTATTTCCTACATATGAATGGATTATGTTCATGGTCAATGGTTTGCATCCATTCCTCATCATGGTATTCTAGGACTATGGATCCTGGGAGTGGCTTGGCTATATTCATGTATACATAGATGCATGCATATGAGGTGTATCATCTTTTCTTAGTGGCCTCCGAATATTTGACATAGATGCCAATGGTGTTACCTATGCCCACAAGAACCTCCTCCAGCTAGAATTCTTGAGGTAGGGAATATAGTCTGATCCACACTGGTGCATGTGTGAAGTCTTCCATTTCTGAGATAAATTTCTCTATCCAGAACCTCAAGAAGAGTCCCACTGAGTTGAAAAAATACAACTCTCTGTAAAAAATGCATTTTCGGTCCTCGAGGTTGTGCAGGATGATGGTGAAGAAATCCTTGGAGCCTAGTTGGAGTTCATAATTTCCTTTGGGTTTTCACCAGTGTTGTACCCATTTGATCAGGTCCCGTTCCGAGGGCCGGAGCCCTAAAAATTTACCTATTAAGGCATAATATCTCATATATTTCTTCTGCTCCTTAATGCGGGGAGAACTTACAATGTATTTTGGGGCATGTGGTGCTTGTGGGATACACTTTCCTAGTAGCCATGGCCATGATGCACTTGCTGGTGCTGGCTCTTTACCTGAATCAATGTCCATGTCCTTGCCTTTGAAAGTTCCTTTGGACAATAACTTAGATCGTAGATCGGGGGGAGGTTCAAAGATGGGCCACTTGGAGCCCTCTCCCATGCTTCCATTTTTCATTGCTCGGATATACAAGGAGCCTCTCGACCCTTCCTCCTTCAAAGGCATGTGCCCCAATGGGGTGAGCAGTTGCAGCAGAGAAGCATAAACCCTAAACCCTAGCTTGGTGCTACATGAAAGCACATGAAACCCTAAACCCTAGTTTGGATCGAGACTGGCACCTTCATTGAGGTTAATGTCAAGGTAAGAATTCATTCTTCACTCCTTCATTTTGTGAGTAATTGTTATTTCCTTATAAAAACTTAATTTTTTTTTTGTATATTTTAATTTGTTTTACGATATCCATCCTTGAATGTCTTCAAACAGGTGCTAACATACAAAGAAGAGAAATCAGAAAAATATATTGACATTGGGTTAATTAAGGGTTGTGAGTATGGTATATCAAAAATTAATTGTCAAATTTGTAAGTATAATCTATGTTGTTTTAGTTTCATCATTTTATAATTAATAAAACAAAATAATATTTTATACTAAATCTACGATTTATTATGGGGTATAAAACTTGTAGGAAACAAAGTATGGAACTCAACCAATAAAATAATTGTTGAAACAAGGCATGAGATTTAATTTTGAACATATGTGTATGATTCACAAGTCGCTTCTTTCTTTGGAGGTTGTTGGATAAATTTCTATTTTCGGCACACTAGTTCAGTGGGAGTAACACTAATTCAATGGGACGTAACTAACTAGTTCTCTTTTAAACTTTCTAATTTTATACCATTACTATTATGCATGCATTCCTAATTATAGGATGTCATTGCCTATATGAGTGAAGATCACTCAATCATTATTAGATCATAATATACATTGATTATCATTCTTCATATGGTATCTCTCTTCCTTTTCTTGATAATCTTTATTTGTGTATGTTGTAGCTAGGTCTCCTATGCAGGCTTCCATGAAACCCTGACATGGTATCAGAGCTGAGATTCTTGAAGAAACCCAGAAAGACAGAGAAGAGAACAGGAAGATTTGAGTAAACCTATTTTTTTCCATCATCGTGGACTATCCCTATCAAAAGATGCGACGATTGGAATCATCACAACCTATCCCTATCGAAAGGTGTGACTGTCGCACTCAGACTTCTCGAAAGGTGTAATGATTGGCATTGTCACAGCCTATACATAGCCAAGGTGCGACCTTGTCACATTGTGTTCTTCATCCAGGGTGCGATGATTCAATTTTTCACAATTGTCGCACTATGTCCTTCACGACGGTGAGATGATTCAACATCATCGCACTTTATCTCTCTCTAGGGTGTGATGATTCAACAACCCTCTAGAAAATTGGGTTTCTACAGTAAAATATCCATATCTCGAAATTTGTGATCTAGGCAAGGATGAAATTTTGACCAAAGATGTATAACATAGGGATTCTTATGCTCACCAAAAATATCCAAAACCCACATCATTTTTTAGGAGATATAGTTGTTTTATCATATCTATAGCTACCATATAACTGACTATCATATCTCGGAATCCAAGATCTGGGTTTTCAAGATATTTTCAAAATCAATAGCATGGATGGAGACAATGCAACTTATTCAATCAAGTCTGGTGATAATACTCACACCATACAACTATTTTGAATGGAATATGAAGGCTGCATTCCAACTCAAAAGAAAAGGAATGTATAATTTGACAATGGCAACATAAACATAACCTACATCAACATTTGAGAAGACCATATGGGAAAAATCTAAGAATGAGTCCACATGACTACTTATTGAGCTAATCTCCACTAATTTATGGTTTCATGTTTCTACATGCAAGACTCCAAATGAGATCTGGATGACCTTTGAGGGACTCTTTGGGAAGCAGGATGAGATTCAAGGTCATATGCTTGAGGTAGAGTTGAATACCTTAGACACTAAATTTTTTGATAATATACATGATTTCTTTACTAAATTTAAGTCTTTGTTATCGATATTGGGTGAATGTGGTATTGACAAGTCTACACAAGATAATCAACTTATTCTAACAATCTTGTCCGAGCTAGGACCATAATACATTGTATATGTCTCCAATTTTCATTCTAGAAGATGTCTTTTTGGAAAAAATTGGAAAATGCCTACGTTGGCTCAGTTCATTGAGTCTCTCACACAAGAGAAGACAAAAATCATACATATGGGCCTCATCAAGGATCTGAAATCACATGCACTCACCATGCATGATGGAAAATGATCATCCAAACAAAACTAGAAGGAGAAACACAACGAGAAGGAGGGATATTGCAAACCATTTAACGATTCTTCAGGTACCAAAGACTCTTCATATTCCAAGAAGAAGAAGAAAGGAAATCATTTTACTTACTACAATAAACATAATAATGAATAATATGCATGCATGAAGAAACATATCAATCTTATGTCATAGACGCTTCAGCAGAACAACCTTCGAAACTTCATTCTAGAGGGAGTCAAGAAGAAGAAGGAAGAATATCATGCTCCTATGAAAAGTAATCATCATGCTCTGGTTGCAATTAATTCCTCATTTGATTCATGTGTTATAGATTCTGGTGCATCCAATCATATGACAACTAAAGAGGAAGTTTTCTCTTCTTTGAGTTCATGCTCTAGACCTCCAATTCTCATGGGGGATGATACTCTAATAATAGTTGCAGGAGAGAGAAGAGTGGAACTCCCTAATGAAAGTTTTGAGATTTTTTTACATGTTCCAAAGCTTTCTATAAATCTTCTCTCAATTTATCAAATCACTCAAATAGGTAAAAAGGTTGAATTTACATCACAATCAGTTTCAGTAATCGACATGCATGACAATTCCATCATTGCAATTGGTGAGGTGGATCACAAGTCAAGGTTGTATAAATTGACTAAGTTTTTTGATGATGACTCCTCTATTCTACTTACACATAAGGAGAGTACTTTGCATGCACCTTGAGTGCAACATGCATATATTCTTGTTCTTCCATCAGTTTCAGACATCATATATGATTCCATACACTCATATTATATAAATGGAAATATGCAGATAGTATAGCCAGATAAGAATCCAACGTCGAAGCTTCAGTAGATGCCCAAGAAGGAATATACCACACTTTAGGAAGCATGAATCCTTGCAGCAAATCCATTGGATTTGAGGAGGACTCAATCAAATCATGATGAGCCTTCTCATGTACTTTCATCTTTAGACCCTGTGATGCCCATGCATTGCTATATGGTTCAATCCATTGATCCGTAGACCTACAATAAGGTTATGGGAAATCCATTATGGAAAGAAACCATGCAAAAGGAGTATGACTCACTCCTAGAGAATCAGACTTGGAATTTGGTTCCACAGGATCAAGAGGTACAAGGCCCGATAGGTTACCAAAGAACTTCATCGGATCCATGAATATTTCTTAATATTCATGAATACTTTCAACGAGAAGAAGTTTCAGACTTTGTGGGATCGTCTTGCAGTGAAAAACATAGTTTCCTAGCAACTATCATTTTATTCTTTTGATACAATGTCTTTTCAGGGGGGATTTTGTTCCCATGTGTTTTTCCCTCTTTACTCATTTGTATTCAGTGTTCATTATTTTCATTGTAGATGAGTAACTAATATGGCCTTGTAGATGAGACTCATTTTTTACTCCATAGTGATGTTCGGAGGGGGCGTTGGAGAAATTTTTATTTTTGGCACACTAGTTCAGTGGAAGTTAACTGACTAGTTCTCTGTTAGACTTTCTAATTTTATACCATCATTATTATGCATGCATTCCTAATTATAGGATGTCATTGTCTATATGAGTGAATATTAATCACTCATTGATTAGATCATAATATACATTGATTTTCATTCTTCATATTGTATGTCTCTTCTTTTTCTTTATAAGATTTGTTTGTGTATTCTTTACTGAGGTCTCTTCTACAGGTTTCCATGAAACACTGACAGAGGTACGTCGTTTTTCAATATACATTCATGTATATTATTTATTTCAGTTTTCATTAATCTCACCAATGTATATAGACTCACTACAATTTATTTTTATGTTTTTAGATGGAACTTCAAGAAGAAAAAAACAATCAAGAAAATCAACCAAACATTCAACAAAATAACCGCAAGGCATGGAAGTAGCTTGAGTACTAACAATATTTCCACTGAATAATGATGACCAATATACTTGGATATCAATGCAAGCTGCAATTGTATTTTTTTTAAATAATTGTGTGTGAAAATCAAACATTTTTTTTTAATGTAATGGACATAGTGTCCCAATTGAAAGACAAGGGATTATCAATAAGTGTCCCATTTTATATGACAAAGACTCTATTATTCATATACTAAAATATGTTTTAATTTATTTTATTTCATTGTCCAATGTCGTTGTGAAATGTTACATCATTAATTAAATGTATGGATGACTAAATATTATAATGAAGAGATGAAAAATCTGATGATACAACAAATTAATCGAAACATCATATCCAAATTCACTCATCAAAATATAATATATATGTAATTTTTTTTATAAATAATGGAATTAAAAAATAACAATAATTGCACTATCACAGGTCAATGTTTTTCGATGTATCTTAATTATTAATATCATTGACGCATTTAATATTAAAACTCATGGGTGCATTTCATATGAAGCACCAATGCATATGTGTTATTGATACGCAATGATGCTATTGTGTTGGTAATAAGCATCGGGGCTTGTTTGTGACTGCAAAGCATCAATTCTTTCAATTTTTAATGCACCGAGGCATTTTTCCCTGTAATTCATTGGTCCATATTATTTTATACAATATCGATGCCTTCTTATTAATAACACAACTGTGCATTCTATGTAGAAATCCCTCGTGCTTAATTATTTTTAACTCTCCCGATACATTATGATATTAAATCCCGAGTGCTTATAAGACAAACGCCCAGGTGCTTTTACGGTCCGAGTGCTTGAAGTTAAGTGTACAACACCAGTGCTGTAGGTGTATGTAGGCACTGGTACTTGTGCCTTATACAAACACACTGATTTTTAAACATCCACTAACACCTCCAAACGCCCAATCTTTTTTAGTTATAATAAACTGTCGTTATAGTATCTGCAAAACCATCTGCTATTGATAGCATATGTTGTAGCAGAAGTTTTTTTGACATTTTTTTTACAATTTTGTAACACTAGAAACCACCTCCGCTAAAATGTCTTTTCCTTGTAGTTTCATCGTATGCAAATTCACATGGTTGTGATATCCATATGGCATGCCTACCTAACTCAACACCTAGTTATTCAAAATATGCATGATATTCCTATATGTGTGAAACATAACCTCTTTTTTTCTATTTTTCTTTTTTTTATAATTTGTATATTTTATTTTTTTTATTTTATTGTTATATATATTTTTAAATTCTTTTATTTATTTTTATATATTTATTTATTTTCATTTATAATTTTCCCATGGCTTTACAAAATTAAATTGTTTTGATTGCCCATGATTTTTCCAAAATTCTCATAGTTTTCCTCAAACCTACCTTTGGTATTTGTTTTACATGGGAAAATCAACTTTACTATTTTTACATGGATAAAACTATTTTTAAATGTGTAAAATTAGTTTTTGATGAGAAAATTTATATTTACATGGTGTAATTTTCCCTAAATCCATACAGTTTTCATATATATATTTTTATAAATTTTTCTATGCTTTAGTGAAATTAAATTCTATATCTTAATTTATTTCTTCTCTTTTATTTTTTCTATTTCTATTTCTTTTTCATTTTATTTTTGTTTTCTTCCATTATTCCCCTAAATCCTAGGTTGTACTATTCTACGAGTTGTATTTTATTCATTACTATTTTTATTGTATATTATATTTGATTTATATATGTTTGATTTATTTGTTTAATTTTATTTTAAACTTTTATTATTTTAAATTTTTATTGAAATTCATTTTTTTTTTGGTAAATTACTATCTGAAAATGTCATTACTACATGCCTCCTACCAGAAACCCCTCCCCTCCCCTCTAATTTATAGGTTATACTATTCTGTATTCTATTAAGAAGCCTCCTACCAGAAACCCCTCCCCTCCCCTCTAATTTATAGGTTATACTATTCTGTATTCTATTAAGTTGTATTTTATTTATTATTATTTTTTTTATAATCTATTTTATTTATATATATATATATATATATATATATTTCATTCATTTGTTTTATTTTATTTTAAACCTTTATTACTTTTCCAAGTCCCTCCCTCCATTTCTTCATCGTGCTTCAACCCAATTGAGATTCATTCTTTGGTAAATTACTATCGGATAATGCCATTAATACATGCCTCCCCTCCCCTTCCCAGATACCTTGACAATTACATACCTTAATATAGTTCACGATGTAGTCAATCAGGAATTACCCATTGGAATTTGGGGTTTACCCATCGGAACTTACCATCACCCAAACTTATTGAAATCCCATTGGGATTTACCTTAGGATTTTGATGACCATGAGGTATTGTTTTAATATAATTTGGGGAGTTAGGATTCGAGACATCACCTCTTCTAAGTTTTCACCCAATGAGAATTACATCTCAGAACTTACCCTATTCAAAGATATCTCTTTGGAAGATTTACCATCGGGATTTTCCCATGGCACATTTCACCCCATATTCCTGAAGCCCGAACTCCCAATCACCTTGGGATTATTATAATGTTATTTGGGACTTAGGATTATCTCAGACTCACCCATCAAATGTACATCCATCAGGGGTTTACTTGTTGATTTAACTCAACTAAATATTCATCAAGTTTAATTCAACCAAGTATTTCACTCAAGATTTCGACCGTCAGAAATTTTCAATTCACATGAGACTTCTCCGAAGTCGATCTTTACCATAAGGGGAATATTAAGCTAATATATTTCGGGTTGGGGCGCCCTAGGCTTAATATTTTATTATTTATTTTTTTAATTTATTTTTCTTATTTTATTAGGATTTATTCTATTTTTTTATTTTTATTTTTACTATGGTTATTGGCCAAAATTACTACCCAAACCCTAGGTTTTGTTCCTCCTATATTTCCTTACACAAACAAAGTAAGGGAAAAAAACAATTTAAACCATTTAAAATCAATTTAGTTCATGCATGTAGGGTAATCTTGGGATGAAGATCAATAGTTCATATTCCCCCTGAGCATATCATCATTTTAGCTCATGCATCTAGGATAATCTTGTAGGGATGAAGATCAATATAGCTCATGCATTTAGGATAATCTTGTAGGGATGAATATCAATAGTTCATATTCGCCATGAGTAGAAGAATGCATTGTAGAAGAAATACAAGCCAAAATATTGATGTAAAATCCTAGAAAATGAAAAGAATAGGTCACTAATTTAATGGGAAAAAGACCAGACATATATTGAGATCCTGAGGATGAAATCAAGTCCATGATAGCTCATAGGAAAGATAATAGAGAAAAGAATATGATGGAATAACTAATATTAATAAGATGATGGTGGAAATTCCTAGAAAATTCAGAGAAAATAAGAGTTACTAATTTGATTAAAGAATGGACTATGCAATGTTCAAAGAGTTGTAATTGGAGTTCAAGGAGACAAAATCAACCTTGCGACGGAACATTAGAAAGATGAAATAGAGAAGAAGGAAATGGAGTGATCTTATTCAACTTGTGTTTATAACGATTACATATCCATTTACGAAAATATAATAGAAAATATGTAACTGGACAAAAATGAATAGCCATAGGAATTGAAGAGTCTCTCTTGTTTTGTAAAATAGAACTTATTTAATGTAATAAAGACTTTTTCTCATCATTTTATGGTCATACTATTATCTTAGCAATGAAGAACATAAGACATTTCCATATCATAATTTTTATCAAATGAGTTTGTGACTACTCTATTCATGTATTTGTTATTTCAGTTTTTTTGAGTTCTTGTCATATGCACTATTTTGATCTATAGTATTTGGAATATTTGTGTTGTTATGATTTTTGGTGGATATAGTGATGATGTTATAGAGATTATCTTGATCAGTTATCATTTTTTCTTATGCGTGATATCTTAGATGTAGTTAGATTAAATTAGTTTTTTTTTTTTTTTTTT
>ML804567.1:7198-43894 GCA_009831015.1 Picea engelmannii | reverse complement strand
TGTGAAGAACCTCCATGTACAACCATTGAATTAATAGGAAGAGCCTTGATTCAATTCCATGGACGTGTTTGATCTCTGTGTGTTGTTGATATTGTGCTTATGCATGTTTGCTTCTTTCTATGCCTATCTTTTATATGCTGCATATGTAATTGCGTATCAAGTTCGAAACCTGAGAGAGTGAAGGAATGAGTTTCAATTGTTCCTCTGTTTGAGCCGGGAGATTCCTGCATAGAGGCAGTCGAATTCCTCCTCATAGAGTGCGTTGAGGAGGCTAAAAAGTTGAAATTTCATTCTCACTTCGTTCAGAGTTGAGTTGAGTTACTCGAGCCGTGCAGGAGAGTGCAGGTCGAATTTGAGTCTCAGTAGCAAGTCTGAGAAGGGGAAGGTTGAAGCTGTTACGAGCGAGAGCGCACAGAACCCAGAAGACTTCATCACTTTTGGAAGTGGTTGAAGACCGAGCACAGGGAACATGTTCGAGAAATCTCTGAAGAAGTCCGAATTGACAAAAGCTCAGGAGGTATAGTGCCTTTGTTTCAGTTGCACAGGACGAAGGTGGCGAAACGGAGGATTCTCCAGAGGAAGAGAATCGACGACTTGAATTTGTCGTGAAGACTCGCGAAGTCCCGTGGATCGTTGGATCTGGAGAAGGAGCAAGGAGGTTAACCCTCAGGCGCAGGAAGAACCATTTTCCGTCGCATATTGGCGAATCAGGGTTGGCGAGTGCCTGAATCACATGCACGTCGGAAGCGCGAGCTGCGATTCCCCGATTTGATCGGAGCCGTCGATTTGCGGAGGGACAGGTGGCACGAATCCAGAGCATTGGGGTTTCGGCATTCGGGTTTTTTCCAGAGGCAAGAGAATTTGTGTCGAGGATCCGCGATCCGCGAATTTCCGAGGTGACGTGGCATCGCGGGGCCCCGGGAGTGAGTGAAGGACAGGTGGCCTCACATCGGGGATCAGCACCTCGGTAATCGGGAGTTCGAAGTATAAGGGTTCGGCGTCGCGAGTGGTGATACCCCGAGGGTTGACTGCTGACCATCGGCGTTCGGGGACTCGGCGGTTGAGTGACCGAGAGTCATGTGACGAGCCTCGTGATATCGCGAGACCCGATATCCCGATTCCCGGAGGGGAGACGGCCGAAGGAGTTACTGTGGGTGACTCGTGACTTCCGAAAGGAGTTGGAAGAGCTTAGACTCTTCGAGCCCGCGGTTGAAGGAGTCCTGGTGGGAGCGACCGTGCCGTCGAGGGCAGGTTGGCGTCATATATGAGTAATAACATCACCCACCAATCACAAAGGCACCTATCCATATAAAGAAAAATGTTCTTGTTCAACCCAAATCATAAAAGAATCTTGTTTAGAGACATGAACATCAACTCATAAAAGAATCTTGTTCATTCGCTCACATAAAATCATCTCGTTTGGAATTTAAAACAAACTTATGTGATTTCATGGTTATCGCTACACACTTTATCATTTTTTCCATTGGCTCCTTTCCTTTGTAGTAGGGTACTCTTTTCTTCAACTCTATTTTTTTTTTGGCTTTGATTGAAAATACTTTTTAAGAAGCAATTTATTTATGTAGTATTTTTCTTTTTCTGCGTCTTAATTCCGTGACTTAGTAATTTAAATTCCAGACCGTTTGGATAGATTTTTTCTGTGTCTTAATTCAGTGAGTTAGTAATTTAAATTCCAGACCGTTTGGATAGATTTTTTTGAGGGATTTAAAATGGGACAAAATTCTAAAAACAAGGACTGAAATGCATTAAACTTTGATATAGCCAAACTCAGGTTGATCTTGACAATCTAACAGAATTCGACTCCAATTTTTTTCCAAAAAAAGAATTCAACTCCATTTGTTTACCTAATAATGTATTCGTTCCGTTTGCTAGATATTTAACCTATTATTTTTTTATAAGCAACAATTTATGTTACATTTAATTTGGTAGGTCGTGATTGATGCTAGATTAACGATTTCACTCGCACATAAACTCTTTACACAGTATATTTAGTACCATTGTTAAAAGCTATTAATTTTTTTCTCTAACAAGACTTTTATGTATATTTGATGTACAAAGAAAGATCATGCAACTTTCCTCGACATTATGAATCATTGTTTCTTTTCACGCTATAGACAATGATAAATGTAATTAAATCAAATATTATGCTGCAATGATACATCAAGAGAATATCAGATGAAATACCCGGTATACACAAATAACATTTTCTCGTGTCTCTCATCATTTAATGAGTCGTATATATCGAAACCTTAGCTGAGAGTTCAATATCTTCATTAAAATCCCGGAACTGTTTTGATTTTGACTTGTTAATACCTTTTCACGGTCCTGAAATATACTCACAGTGTCAAATGCCAATACTATTCCCTTAGACATAGAAATCTCGATCCCGGAGCCCTCTCCGATATTAGAACAACCTCTTGGAGAACAAATTACAACACTTCTGACAACAGGAGACCATATGCAGAGAAGATCGAGGCAACAATCATGTAAGGTCCGATAGGAGGCGGATTTCTGATGGAAGCAATTGTCTTCAAATTATTCCGGATGGTTGCATCAGATTTCCTAGTGAGAGGCCATGACTGAACAAGGTGGTTTTCTCAGACTCTATTCCCTTGGTGGATCTTGAGGTAATTTTAATGGCTCTACTACGGATACTGAGATTCACAGTATTAAACATGCTTTCCAACAACATGGAAATATTTTAGATGCGTTTGCTTCCTATTCTCTAAGAATAATACAGTAGATGGCTAATTAAGATAACTTCGTTTGATTCTCCAAGAATAATACAGTAGATGGCTAATTAAGATAACTTTGTTTTAACAACAGAGAACAATAAAAGCAAACATAATGATAAAATTGAATTCGGCTGCACACTGCACACCACTCTCGCTGCTTAAAATATTTAGAGATGGATTCTCGGTGCTTGAAAAATTTATTGATGGATTTATGAGACTTTGAAGGAAAGAAAAGATGGGTGTTCTTCTATTTCTTTTGTTATTGTTCGTGTTAATAGAAACGTCTTCTACTGTGTGTTGTAAGAGCAAGGCACGTGTATCATCTGAATTCTCAGACAAATCTCTTTTCCATCTACAGAAATTTGACAGGCAGAGAAATGTCTTCTACGTTGTCTTGTGAAATTTGACAGGCACGGAAATGTCTTCTACGTTGTGTTGTGAAATTTGACAGACACGGAAATGTCTTCTACGCCACCATGTTGTAAGAGTATGGTGTTGAAAATTACTCGAAATTTTTAAACAATGGATTTTTTTCGAAATTTTGAAAGCATAAATCAATCCAATTTACTGAAAAATATGTAATCTATTGAGATTGTGCAATACTTGATATTTACAATTTCATAATTCTTATAATTCTTTTAAATTTTTAACAAGATTTTGGAAAAACTTATAACAAAATTAACTGTGTTTCGGTAGTATATTCTGGGTTACATACAACACTATCCACATTCGTTCAAGAGATCACATTACCAATATATCCACATTCGTTAAAGAGATCACATTACCAATAATTGATTTTGGCAAAACTTATTGCAAAAGTAATAGGATATAAAAAAACACATTATCAATAAATCAATAAGTGATAGTGTACCTAGTGAATATAATTTATCATTAACTCCGGATCTATCATGCCTCATCAAATTTTTTCAAATGTAAATTTTTTCAGAGTATAAAATTTGAAGAAATGTTTTCATCTAAAAAAAGATGATGTTTCTAGATTCATGATAGATTTAAAGTTTATATATATATATATATATATATATATATATATATATGCCACTTGTCAACTTCATGTTAATCATGGAAGGAATGCACATCTCCCTCATACTCAACTCACCATTCAAAATTGATATAAAATTATTTACTTAAAATTGAATGTTGATATAAAATTATTTTACTTAAGGTGGATGTTAATTTTCTTTTTTAAAGCCACCTGCCAACTTTCAATTGTTGTATATATATATATATATATATATATATATATATATATATATAGCCATGAGTGTTAGCTCAATTGATTTAGAGACATGGTTTTTCATGCTCATTGTAAAAAAGAAATATATTTGTGTGTGTGTGAGATTAAGATCCACTGAGATCAAATTGGTCTATGATATCTTAACAAGGTAAGGGATTGCTTGCAATTCTTTAGAATTTTGTTTGCCTGTTCAAAAAACATTAAGAGAAACTTTCCAATATCACCATATTTTTGGAGTATAGATTTTTAATCTCGCAATCTTTTTAATTAGATGTATTACTAACAACAGCTGAAATAGTTCAAGAATTTAAATGGTAAGCTTTAACTCAGATCATGTAAGACAGTCATTCTAGAAGTCTCTCCCAAATGATTATCTTTAAACTTTTCATGTCATCCGAAATCTGATGAGATGTAATGAGATCAACTCAAAGCGCTTCCCTATCCTTGAGATGATTTCTTGATCGAAATCTAAATGTCTAAACCATGATGAAAATCAAAAAGAAATATTAATGATCAATCATATGATGGGCCAGTTTTTAGATATTGAGTATTGCCCCGCTCTCTCCTTATCATGAAACCTTAAAAAATTTATTATTATAAACTATTAAGGAGAGTTGGAAACACTTTAACGTGTGGGAAATGTGTGTAAAACCGTTGGGGTACTGAACAGTCCTACTAGCAACGGGTAAATTTGCACATGATACCAAGACAACTTCGTTGGGGTACTAACAAGACTGTTGGAAGCAAAACAATGTGAGGTTCAAGATCTATCAAGTATGTTTTAAAATTGATTATACATAAAAAAAAATCATATCATGGATAGACGAATTTTGGATGGGACTAGAGTACTTGAGTGGGTTAAATGACATCTATGTCGAGGCTATGTAGGCCTTGGAAGTAGTGGCTCTCTCAACAATATTGAAGTGACTTTTATAAATATCATCACCTTTTTTATCAAAACTAACTTTTAGATTACAATCATCTAGCAGAGCACTCTTTGTGAGTATGACTGTATTAATTTTCTAAGTTAATTTTTAATACTCTTAATCTATTTCAAAGGTGTTTGTAGTTATTGTCGAATCTTTCTTTTCCATGATATAAAGTTTTGATGACACAGAGATAACTGCTTTGTCATTGATGGTAGCTAAATATTCATGTCGCTTCATCGATCTTTGAAACACAAGTTGGGCAAAAAGAAACTTTATTTGCAAAGAGTTTGATTATGTTTTTTGAAGAATTGCTTGATTGATCATTTTTTGTCTTTGATTTTGATTTTATCTTTAATAAACATCTCATTTACCCATTTCAATTTCATGACTCTCAAGCATGAAATTGAAAACATTTTGTATAAACACATTTGATAAACTATAAAGCTTTCTCTCCTTATAAAACTAAACGAGCCTTTGAGACACCTATAATCTCAAGACTTTTAATTTTGATGAACATATGGTTATGTGAAAACATTCTATAAGAATTAGGATAGAACATAGTCACATTTGATTCATGTTATGACTTGATGGATTTTCAATAATGTTATTTACTTTCTTTACCCCTTTGCAATTTTTGTTCTAAAAATATGAGACAAACCTATGATCTGAATGTTACCTTTAGTTGTTATGTCACAGTCCAATCACTACATTAACTGGCTATTGGTCGTGCTCTGAAACCATTACAGCTCTATCCTATTCACTTAAACTTGCATTCATTTCATCATTTGATGGTTCTTCGTAAACAAGGATTAGGTTCTTAGAAAACAAAGTGGTTTTTGAGTGCATTTGTCCTGTGGTTTGGGGTTTAATCAATAATAAGAGTGGGAGTCATGGTAGTATCCTCGAGAGATCGTATTTTTCGGGCCACCTTTGACTATGAAAAACATATTGTTTGTTTCTGGTTGGATCGAAAGAAGACTCCTCCATTCTTCACCTTTTGGTATGTAGTAATCAAGCTTATGGCTCCTGTTGTTAGGGTAGATCCGAATGGATCACAGGCTCTACTCTCTCATGATGATGTTGTAGATGACCTCACTATCTTCACATGGGTTAAATTTGTGCAGTCATTCGAGGGTTTTAATCTGGAAGTTTCCCAAGATTTTTCCATGACCTTTGACAGAGCTAGAGCTAAAATAGGTGACCTGCAGTTACAAGTTGATGAAGAATCAATAGCAGACGCCATGGGCCTATCACGGGAAGGAGACCGCTGGTTCAAAAACCTAAAAATCAAAGGTATCCATTGGCATCTATTGATGATTTCCAGAAAGTCGCACCACAACGTTAAAAGTACACCCATCCATCTATTCAAGACTGGCTAGCATGGTTTTTTATTGATAATCAAACAGTTCTTCACCTCTGAGGGACGCTATGGATTAGTATTCCATGTGTGCCTGTTAATGGTATTCTTAGGTTTCAAGTTAAACTTTCCATTTATCCGTTTAAAAGTCTACACAAGATGTTGAGGTTCCATCAAAGACAAAATCCCAACTCTGAATCTAGTCTTTTCCACCATGATTTAATCTGATTTTTGGTTAATGCTCATTTGGTAAAGGTAGGATATAGCTCACAAGGTTTCCTTGTTAGGAATGGTTTTCTTTCGTTGCCACCATAAATGTTTAATAGTTTACATCTCTGTGTTGATGAGTCTACTGACCCTTGCCTATCATCTCACTCTCTGCAATGTTTTTGAGTGGAATTACAAGTCACAAAGGACCCTACATTACTTCCCGATACCCCTATTGATTTTATTCAATCAACCAAGATCACCTCTAGGAAGCACAAATTTGTTCCAAATAAGTCCTTAGAGGAAGTTTTGATTCATCTAAGTGATAAGGTATCTATTGTCCCCAATCATGTACAAAAATTGGTTTATGAAAAAAAAAATTAAAATCAAGGGATAGGGTAAGAAAAACATGAAGAGGGTTGATGAGATAGATTTCAGAAATAAAAGGAATGGCCAAATTATTTCAAGGATGACCAGGAACTAACACTAGAACATTGATAAACCTATCCCCACAGTTGATGTCAAGGACATGATCTCTGTCGACGAAGCTAGTTTTGATGCCACTAAAATAGACTCACCCCAATATGATTGTGTGTCTAACTTGCCTCCATTTCTAAGAGAGCATGAGGGATTTTCAGTTATCCAATATGATTTGAAAAGGCTTATGGATCAGGATAAACCATTAAACTCATATCATACTTACCCACTACTGAATCTTGAACAGGTATACTATGAGGATTGTTTTAATTGGATCCATAGATATTATCAAGATATCCCTTATCTACAGGATCGGATAAATCAAGTTGTGGCTCAAAATTTGGTACTGGAGAGAGAATACGAGGACTTGAGAGCTAGCGTCCAACCAGTTTCACCTAGGGCCAACAAAAGGTTTAGGAGGTCACGGGAAATTATTATAAAACATTCTACCAATTTCAAAGCTATTATCAATTCAGAATTATCTCATGTCTCTTTTTCAAAGGTTTAATGGGTAAACATTCTTCTTGGAATTTGCATTTGGTTTGTTTAGTGATAACTAGAAAAAAATTATTTTGATTTGTTTTAGACAAGCTACAAAATCATAGATTATGTAGCTTGTCTTTAACTAAATTATTTGATTTGATTTTCTAATTTAAATTTCATTTCTCTTCTCAAGTGTGAAGGAGATCAAAGTGCAAAGGTTGAAGGAACGAGTTAATAGTTGGGAATGCTCCAAATTTGTAATTTTCATTTTGAGAAACAATTTCAAGAATATTTAGATGATGTAATCATTTTGAATAGTTGTCACAATAGACCTATCTTTTTGGTTAATTTTTAGTAAATACTTTATTAAAATGGATATGTCTCTATCTTGTATGATACGAGAAACAAACCATGAATTCAGTTTAAATAATATTTCTCTTCCAAAGACAAAAGGGGAATTATTTTGGGACCTCATGATGGACTTATCATTTTTGAGAAATATATGGAATGTAGTTTACTTTTTGGGTTTAGTTCTTTTGTAGACTATACAATGTGATTATTGATTTTCATGTTTTTTATCGGCATGAAAAACTTATCTTTTATGAATTAGCTTTAGCATATTCAACATTTATGTTTTCATGTTGTGCTTATCTCTCACGTGATCCATTATTTATTGGTTATTATAATCTATGTGACTAATCATCTATCTACACATTTTGAGTTTACATCGAATGTTGGATTTTTTATAATACCATTTTCCGGAGATTGAAATTAATTTCATATTCATCTTTTGAATATTTTAAAGTTACATGAGAAAAATTCATTTGTCTTTCTATTTATCATAGATTGTTTTCAAAATGCAAAAAATTCCTTGAGTTGTTTATGGAAATATCATTCTTTGCTTCTTGCCATAGATCTATGCTTGGCAACATGTTAAGTTCGAGCGTACATTACGCAGAAAGACGAATATAGATTAGTACCTTTTATTTATAGCTGATCAACATTAGGTTAGTTAGATTTTGTTTTATTTGATTTGTTTACTTTACAAATAAATAACGATTAATCATCCAAACTTTAATGATTGGTTCATTACGGTTATATCATTCCAATCTTATTCTTTCATTTTTTAATTTTCTACTTATAGTAATAGAATGATTTCCTTAAGTTTTACATCTTATTTAAATGTTGATTCATTAGTTAAAATTATCATTTTCAGAAGGCTTTATTTAAAACTTGTATCTGTACATACCTATTGTATATAATACGACTATAAGCTAAGTAATTATATATGTGTGTTAACTGATAGGTTTGTATAGTTAAGTAGTTTTACCTCTTTTAGTTATTTTATCATCTTCATTGGCTAACGGATCCATAAAACTCGTCAGGGTAGATTATTCCAAATGGCTTGGGTTAAATAGACAACCCTAGACCAGATCTTCCCTTCTCGTTAACAGTGTGTTGTAAACGCTTGTCAAAAAAACCTTAATGATTGTTAAGAATTGGGTAGTTGGATGTAATCCTATCTATATAGTAATCTTGCATTACAGTCTAAAACATAATGCATGAATGGAAAGATACCAAATGAACACTGACTATTCTTATGTCTGAATAGTAATGTGCATAATGCACATGTTCATAATTCATTATAAACAAAAGTATTGTTGTTGTAGCATGCTGAATTATTCAAGAAGCTTAAGGAGAACCTAACCAACAATACTCAAGGAAAAAAGAAGAAATATCCTAGAAGGGAGTAGATTGTAGAATTATCACTTTAAAACTATGATTTTCTTAATAGAGTTGTAATCCTTAAAAGGATAGTTGTGGAAACAAGTACAACTTGTGAAAGGAAAATGAACAAACAAGTAAAAACTTGGTTAAATCCATGAATGTGTAAAGGAGGTGAGGCATTGGGAATAGTTCAGTTAAGCTGAAAAGTCTAGATCATGTATGATGTCAGAGCATCACCGACATCATTCAATGAGGAAAGGTGCAAGAAAACTCAACATCCAATGTAGTGCACTTAAATGGTTTGGATTCCAAGAAGGGAGTGTTACTTTAAATTTTGAAAGAATTGTAATTAAAGATCCCATGTGATGTTGAAGCTAGAGCCATTGTGTGTGTTCCATGGGATTGTATTCACCTTTAATGTTTGTAGGATTGTGCATATTTTGAGTGTCGACTTAAATCTGGGTTGAAATATTTCATTTCTTGTAATAATTCTACTGATAGGATGCTTGAATTATGATATGAAAGAACTAGGATATTCTAGAGGGAAGGCTCCAGAATAATCCTCATGTATAAATCAATGTAATATAGTCTCAAAAGAGGTTGTTAGTAATTTTTGAAAGAAGAAGCTAAGAGCTATAGTGAGCTATTGAAATCCTTGTAAATATTTCCTGAAGGAATATATAAGAAGAGATAATTGCTTTCAAATTCTGAGCTTTATTGTCTTTGAGTAACTGGGTAAATGCTATGTTATTTATCTCTGTGTTTTATGTGTGTGTATGCATATAAATGGCTTTTTGAATGAACCCTTAATTTTTAAGTTTCAATTGTTTCTCTTCTGAAATCTCAGTGCAAGGAGTGCAGAGTTCCCATGCAAGGAGTGCGAAGGTTGAACCGTTATAGGTTCAGAAGATTGGGATAGATTGTGTAAGTTTACTCAGAGTGAGCATAATGAGTGTGCCTATACTCTTAGGAGTATAAAATATTAGAGGGGAGACCAATGAAAAGAGTGCATAGATTCGACACTTTGTTAAAGTGTTGAAAGAGATCAAAGGAGAGAAATCGCAACTGCGCGCATGTGAATTTTATAAGTCCCAAGCTCAGAGGAGAGAAAGCATAAGTGTGCACAGTGTTGATTAAGGTTGGTTGTCATTGATTTCAATCCTTGAAAAAATCCCCATAGCACAAAGGTTTGGGTAATGGACCCATGATTGTTTGATGTAAATATGACTCAATATTATTTTGTCATGGTTTATAAGAAGTAAATATGGATGAACTCCAAAGTGGTCTGATGCCTGAATGGCTCGCAAGCACATCCGCTCATAGGATCGTTTCTTCCTTCTCGGCCTGAAGAACTCAATGTTCTTCTATTTCCCTATCAGGAAATCTGCACCCACAGAACTCTCTCACGGGATCTCCCTTTTCCTATCAGGAAATCGAACTTCGCGCTATCGCAAGGCCAATGGTCGAGTGTTGGATTCTCAAAACTCCGAACCCTGACAATATTCAATGCTGACCTTTTCCCGTATCAGGGTTTCCTCTATTGTGATTTCACTACTCGCGATATCAAAAAATTGTATCCCCGACTCCCGATGCCCGATACGTCAAAACTCCGACGCATGCACGAGCTAACTTTTCAACGGTCCTTCACTTCATCGACAATTTGGGGCTCGTGATTTTGCGAATCTTGATGTAATCGTATCAGGATTTTACTTTCCTCAAACTATGAAATGGTGTACCACCTGTCCACGTCACCAACTCCTAAGGCCCCCCACACCATCCTTCTACTCGTCGGGATTTCAGACTTCGCGGGATCGCAAATCCTAATGTCAATGTTTCGGGACTTCTCGCCACGAAACCCTAATAACTTGTGCCACCTGTCCTCCATTAATTATTCTGTGGCTCATGTTATCCTTTAACTATAGGGATATCGCGTATCGTGATATCGCGATTCCCATTGCAATGTTTTGGAGTTTCAATCCACGAAACCCCGATACACGATATACATGTAGATCCAATGACCCTCGTGGCTCAGATCAACGGCTCTGCCCCTCCTGAGCTTCGAATATCTAGAGAATATGATGTTGTATCTCCCTTGCACCTCCGCAAGATCCAACGACCCACAGATTATCGCGAATCCTCCTTGGAGAATTCCAATCGTCTGTTTCCTCTTTGCTAACTTTTGGAAATTGAACCTACTCTTCCTCCGTGAAACTGGTTCGTCTGTGCGCAAACTGGAAACACTTGCCTGAATGCTTCATGCACCAACTCCCTGCGCTGTCTTTCAACAAATTCCAAGGGCCTTCTCCCTCCTGAGCTTGCTCCAACTCTGCACCTTGGAAAAAAACTTTTGCGTGCACTCCTTGCGACAACCTTCAACCACGTCTAAGTGTTGAAATCACTCGACTCTGCGCACACCTGCGGCAGTAGACCTTCAATTGTCGCTCAGGTTTGCACCCCTGAACTTCACTTGGCCTGCGCACTCCTTGCACGGCTCCTGTTCCCTACTACACTTTGGGTGAATGAGAACAAAAGCTATCTCTATCTGAACCCCCTTTGTCAACGCACT
The DNA here is from genome assembly GCA_009831015.1 of Picea engelmannii. Classification (NCBI taxonomy): domain Eukaryota; kingdom Viridiplantae; phylum Streptophyta; class Pinopsida; order Pinales; family Pinaceae; genus Picea; species Picea engelmannii. Next base: position 32,139 of record ML804567.1, on the reverse strand, counting down.
CCTTGCAAACACTTCAACTGCATTCCTTGTAGGAATTCTCTAGCTCAAATAGAGAAACAATTGAAACTCATTCCTTCTTCCCTTCAGATTTCAAACTCAACCATGAAATTATATACACAGCATATAAAAGCAAATGTATAACAGGGAGAAAACATTCATGAGAATAACATCAATACACAGAACAACACAAACCATGAATTTGAATCAAATCTTTCTATTAATCCAAATATATGTACATGGGTGTTCTTACACAACTCTCTGCATGCTCTTGCTCTTCTTCCTCTGATTTCAATAATGTTACAATGCATACTGAGGGTGTCTATATCCTGTTTCCCTCTTGCGCTCTACAACTGTCTAATCTAGAATTAAATTCTATCTTCCTGCATTAACTATCTTAAATGTCATCTACCTACTAAGGACAAGATCTAAAGGCTCAAGGTCTGATTACAATATACAAGTGTGCTTTATCTTGATGGCTCATTTAGGATTGTGCAACAACTTCAAGGTGTTTTCAAAATTTGTGTTGGTTTGTCCAGCTGTCCATTGTCTTCCACGCTGGCTCGCTTGACGTGGGAGATGCTCCTGCATCATACTCCCTCACTTGAAAAATTTCATGGGCTCTTGTCCATGAGATCCTTTATGGTATGTCCATGCTTCTATATCTCTGCTTCAGTCTCCCAGCTAGGATCTTCAACTGGATGGTTCTTCCATTTGACTAGATACTCAAGGTATTCTTTCCTCTTGGTCCTCTTGCCAATTCTTTTGTCCATTATGCATTCCATCTGTGGCTTCTCTGCAACTGGCATCTGTTTCATCCACTGGATCACTGGCTATTCATCTCCAATCTCTACTTCTCCATCTCTGTATGGGTACAAATCCGAGACATTGAATATCAGAGATATTTCGATCCCATCGGGTAATTCAATCTTATAAGCATTGTCCCCAAATTTCTTCAAGACCTTGCAGGGTGTGATTTTCTTCATCTTCAATTTATTATACGTTCCTCTCGGGAACCTTTCCTTTCTCAAATGTGCAAGAACCAGATCACCAACCTCGAACTGAAGTTGTCTTCTATGTTGATAGGCTCTGCACTTATACTCCTCGCTTGAATTCTGCAACCGCTCCTTCACCTGGCTGTGATGTTCCTTCATCGCCTCAGTGAATTCTTCTGCACTAGCACTCCTAGTCACAGTCTGTTCTGAATCCCTCAATTCAGAAATTCCCCTCGTCTATATGCCATAAACAACCTTGATTGGACTCTGTCTTGTACTCCTATTCACTGAGTTGTTATACGCAAACTCTTCCTGCGACAATGTATTGTCCCAACTGCTAGGGTGCTCTATCACCAAGCTTCTCAGCAAATCTCCCAGACTTCTGTTTATGACTTCTGTCTGTCCATCCATCTGAGGATGATATGCTAAACTAAACAACAAGTTAGTTCCCTGCTTCTTCCATAAGGTTCTCCAAAAATGCCCTATGAATTTGGTATCTCAATCCGAAACTATACTCTTCGATAACCCATGAAGTCGAATGACCTCTTTGAAAAATAGGTTCGCAATGTGAGTTGCATCACTGGTCTTTTGACATGGAATGAAGTGTGCCATTTTGGAAAATCTATCCACCACCACAAATATTGAATCACAACCACTTTGTGTTCTTGGTAACCCAAATACAAAATCCATGCTAATCGCATCCCAAGGACTCTCTGGTATGGGCAATGGTTGATAAAATCCTGCATTTTGCTTTCTCCCCTTCGAATGATGGAAAATTATGCATATGTATACAAATCTCTTGAGCTCTGATCACATCCCTAGCCAAAAGTATGATTCGCTCAGCTTTGAGAATGTTCTGTCATGACCGAAGTGTCCGGCCAATCCTCCACTGTGTTTCTCCTTCAACAGATTCTCCCTCATGGAGCAATTTGGAATACATAGTTGATTGCCTTTAAACAGTAATCCTTCCTAGATCACGTATTCGGCCCACTGGCTTCTATCTCTGAGAACTAGATTCTCAGTTGCTTCATACGCTTCCTTGAAGTCTGGATCATCTACGTACATGTCTTTGAGATCATCAAAACCCAATGTTTTGACTTTGGATTCCTGCAACAAAAAACACTTCTTGCTCAAAGCATCAACAACTTTGTTAGAAGTACCAGAAATGTGTTTAATCACAAATGTAAAATTTTGCATGCATTCAACCTACTTAACATGCCTTTGATTCAACTTCTCCTATTGAGTCACAAATTGTAATGCATGGTTATCACTATACAAAACAAATTCCTTTGGAATCAAATAGTGCCTCCACTTTTTCAATGCTTGAATGATGGCATAAAATTCCTTGTCATATGTGGAGTACTTCACTTTCGCTTCATTCAACTTCTTGCTAAAATATGCAATTGGTCTGTCCTCCTGACTCAAGACCGCCCCTATTGCAAACCCACTTGCATCGCATTTCACCAAAAATGTCTTCTGTAAATCCGACAACACCAAAATTGGTTGTTCCGTGATCTTCCTCTTCAACAAATTGAAGCTCTTCTCAGCCTCTTCTGTCCAGTGAAAAGACTTATGCCTCTTCTTCACTGTATCCATCATCGCTGCACTAATTCCACTGAAATTCCTGATGAATTTTCGGTAGAAACTAGCCAACCTGTGAAAACTTCTCACCTCAAATATGTTCCTCGGTGATGGCCAATTTTTTATTACCTCCACTTTATCTGGGTCCATCCTCAATTCATTTGCCAAAATAAAAAACCCCAAATAAATGAGTTATGTCTTCATGAATGAGGACTTCTTCATGTTTATCAATAGCTTCTCTTGCTGTAATTTCTGCATCACTGTAGCCAAATGCTTCAGATGCTCCGCTGTTGTTTTGTTGAAAACCAGTATGTCATCCAAATACACGATGACAAATTTCCCGATGAACTCCTTCAGGATTTTGTTCATCAACCTCATGAAGGTACTTAGCGCATTTGTTAAGACAAATGACATAACAAGCCATTCATACAACCCTTCATTGGTTTTGAATGTTGTCTTCCATTCATCGCCTTCTCTCATGTGAATATGATGATAATTTCTTTTCAAATCAATCTTTGAAAAGAATCTTGCTCCACTTAATAAATCCATTAAATCATCCATTCTTGGCAATGGAAATATGTACCTAATCATTATCTTATTGATCACTCTCGAATCAGTGCACATCCTCTAGCCTCCGTCTTTCTTCATATTGAGTATTGTCGGAACAACACACGGACTCAAGCTTTCCCTGACCAAACCTTTGTCCAACAACTCCTGGACCTGCCTTTTAACTTCTTCATTTTCTTGCAGCGTCAATCTATACCCAGCTTTGTTTGGAAAACTTGCTCCTGGTATGAGATCTATATGATGGCTCACACTCCTAATTGGTGGCAACAAACGAGGTAATTTGTCCACAATAATGTTAGTGAACTCTTCCAGCAGTTCCTGAATTTCATCTGGTAAATCATCCACTCTTGTGCTAGTCAGAACAATCTTCGGTTTTCTGACCACAAAGAATTGTGGATCCTCCTTCTTCTTAACCTATGTAAGAAGTTCCTTCCCACTCATGAGAAGTACAGTGTTGCTTACTTCCGGCTTCACTTCCTTATCCTTAATTAGAAGCTACATGTGTGTTCTCCCATTCTTCTCTAGGTTGTATGTGTTCATTCGCCCATCATGAATCACATTTCTGTCATATTGCCATGGTCTACCTAGAAATAGATGACAAACATCCATGGGAATGACATCACATAAGATCTTATCATTATATCCTCCTATCTTGGATTCAACTAAACATTGTTTTGTGACAGTTACTTGGTGTCCTTTATGTAGCCATGAAACTCTGTATGGGCTTGGATGATCAGTCGTCTCCAGCTCCATCTTCTATACCATCTCCATAGAAACGAGATTATCTGTGCTACCACTGTCCACTATGACCTTGCATACCATGTCCTTGGTCTTGCAAGCAGTCCTGAAAAGTCTTGTCCTTTGGAATGAACTTTCCAACTCCTTCTCGGGTGTCAAAAGGACTTTTTGCATCATCAACAATCTTCCACCTTCATCATCTTCTGCCTCAACATCTCGCCTCTGCGCTTTGGTGATGCGAGCTTCTCCAATGTCCTTCTTTTTCTCTGGACACTCATAAGACTTGTGCCCATTCTTCCCAAATGTGAAGCATGTGATTACTCCACCTCTTCCTCTTCCTCTACCTCTAGTACAAGGAAAAGTGTTGTTGTTAGCATAATCTCTTCTCTTCTCATTATGCTGCCCTCTTTGGTCAGCATATCGCCCTCTCTGTGAGGTTCCACCTCTCTCTGTATGAGTTAGAGGTTTCTTCCATTCCTCTTTGGGATTCTGATATTTGTCCTAGGCAACTGCTTTGCCTCTGGGATGACTTCTGCCTCTGCCCCTCTGACTCTGCTTTTGGCTCAACTTTTCCTCAGCTTTCAGAGCCATCTGATAAGCATCTTCCACCGTTTGGATGGTTACCATGCTCATCTCATCCTAGATATCATATCTCAGGCCATTCATATATCTGGAAACCTTTTCATCATCGCTCTCCCGATGACCTGCTATGATGTTCAGTCTGTAGAATTCCTCAGTGTACTCTTTCACTGTCATCAACTTCTGTCTCAGGTTCTGCATTCTCCTAAACAGAGTAATTTGATAATCCTTGGGGATGAATTTTGCCTTCATCTTCGCGATCATCCTATCCCAACTCTTGATCTTCCGCTTACCCTTGTAGCGTCTGTCAACTTGTATTTCATCCCACCACAATGTTGCATGTCCTTTTTATCTCATGACAGCATGCTTGACCTTCTTGTATTCATCGACATCTTCATAGTCGAAGTATGTGTCGAGAGCTCTAATCCAGTCTAGAAGCTCCTCTGCATCCAAGTTTCCCTCGTAAACTAGAATGTCCATCTTTTCTCTTTCACCCATACTGGCAATAACTTTGATCAAATGCTCGTTTGATGCATCTTTAGCTGCAACTTCCTCCTCATGTTTAGCCTCAACATCACTTTCGGAATCACTAAGATCCACCACATTGGCTGTGCGTCTTTGCGCTGTCTCCATATCTTCAAGTCTGGCTCAGAGATCATGCATTTGTCTCTCTATGGCTGGATATGCCATCTTCCTGCCTCTTCATCACGACATTTCCCTATCCTTTGGATTGGGTGACTGTCTATCTCTTCTTGGTTGCATGGTGAATTCTTCTCTTCTCTGCTACAGAAAGCAAAGAACCTTTCTGTGCTCTAATACCACTTGATGCCTAAATGTCTCACAAGCACGTCCACTCACATGATATTTTCTTCCTTCTCGGCCCGAAGAACTCAATGTTCTTTTATTTCCCTATCGGGAAATCTACACCCACAAAACTCTCTCACGGGATCTCCCTTTTCATATCGGGAAATCAGACTTCGCGCTATCGCGAGGCCTATTTTCGAGTGTTGGATTCTCAAAACTACGAACCCCAACAATAGTCAACGCTAACCTTTTCCCCTATCAGGGTTTCCTCTATCACGATTTCACTACTCATGATATCAACAACTTGTATCCCTGACTCCCGATGCCCGATACGCCGAAACTTTGGCGCATGCATGGGTTGAATTTTCAACGGTCCTTCACTTCATCGGCAATTCGAGGCTCATGATTTCACGAATATTGATGTAATTGTATCGGGATTTATCTTTCCCTGAACTCCAAAATGGTGTACCACCTGTCCATGTCACCAACTCCTGAGGCCACCCACACCGTCCTTCTACTCATCGGGATTTTGGACTTCGCAGGATCGCGAATCCTAATGTCAATGTTTCGAGACTTCTCGCCACGAAACCCCGATCACTTGTGCCAACTATCCTCCACTAATCCCACTGTGGCCCACACTATCCTTTAACTATCGGGATATCGTGTATCGCGATATCGCGATTCCTGTTGCAATGTTTTGGAGTTTCAATCCACAAAACCTCGATACACAATATACGGGTAGATCCAATGACCCTCGTGGCTCGGATCAACGACTCTGCCCCTCCTAATCTTCGAACCTCTAGAGAATATGACGTTGTATCTTCGTTGCACCTTCGCAAGATCCAACGGCCCACGGATTATCATGAATCCTCCTTGGAGAATTCCAACCGTTCGTTTCCTCTTTGTTGACTTCTAGAAATTGAACCTAGTCTTCCTCCATGAAACTGGTTCATCTGCATGCAAACTGGAAACACCTACCTGAACCCTTCATGCACCAACTCCCTGCGTTGTCTTTCAACAAATTCCAAGGGCCTTCTCCCTCCTGATCTTGCTCCAAATCTGCACCTTGGAAAAAGACTTTTATGTGCACTCCTTGCGGAAACCTTCAACCACGTCTAAGTGTTGAAATCACTCGACTCTGTGCACACCTGCAGCAGTAGTCCTTCAATTTTCTCTCATGTTCGCACCCGTGAACTTCACTCGGCCTGTGCACTCCTTGCACGACTCCTTCTTCCCTTTAGATTTCAAACTCAACCATGAAATTATATACACAACATATAAAAGCAAATGTATAATAGGGAGCAAACATTCATGAGCATAACATCAATACACAGAGAACAACACAAACCATGAATTTGAATCAAAGCTTTCTATTAATCCAAATATTTGTACATGGGTGTTCTTACACAGCTCTCTGCATGCTCTTGCTCTTCTTCCTCTGATTTCAATAATGTTACAATGCATATTGAGGATGTCTATATCTCATCTCCCTCTTTCGCTCTACAACTGTCTAATCTAGAATTAAATTCTATCTTCTTTCATTAATTATCTTAAGTGTCGTCTACCTACTGAGGACGAGAGCTAAAGGCTCAAGGTCCGATTACAATATACAAGTGTGCTTTATCTTAATGGCTCATTTAAGATTGTGCAACAACTTCAAGGTGTTTTCAAAATTTGTGCTGGCTTGTCCAGCTGTCCATTGTCTTCCGCGCTGGCTTGCTTGACGTGGGAGATGCTCCTGCATCATGGACCCCTTATGGTGATCTCCCTCATGGGAAGATGCTTTGTTGAGTAAGAGAACCCATGCTTAATTGTGGAATAATGAGATGAAGGATAGTGAATTTGTCAGGAAAAATATCCTATATGGATATTTCTTGTCATGCCATTTTTGGTGGTATGTAGAATGTCACATCACTCCTCATGGTTAGAGAGTTATGACCATGTGAAGTTGGAGAACCCAGGTTTGGGTAATGGACCCAAGTTTGTTTATTGGATAACGGTATGATTTTGTCTATATTTTAAGGTAATAATATTCTAGATGGATAGTGCATGTCATTCAATTTCTGGTGGTATGTGTAATGCTACATAACTCTTTATGGTTTGAGAGTTATGGCCTTACGAAGTTGGAGGACCCTCATATGTCATCTAGAAGCCGCAAAAGGTCAAAGTAGTCAAAGTGGTTTAGGAGATTTTAAAAGGTAAATAATAAAGTGAAGTAATGAGTGTATTATAATTCAAAGTGACTACATTTAATGGAGAAATTAGAAGTGGGTTAACCCTAAAATAAGGAGAGTTGGCCAAGTGATCTAGAAGATGTTTTTAAGAAAGCTACTTAGAGAGTATAAATAAGAGGCAAGGCTCTCTCATTTTAATCACAATTGAGCATATTGAATATATAGAGGTATCTGAGGTAACCAATGATATCTAAGTATAATTTCGGAGGGAAGGTGAAGAATGGAAGGCCGAAATGCAAGGACGGATAAATTCTTTTGATGGTGCTTTCTAAGGTATGTTATTTACAGGTCATCTCACCATTTTTTCTATAACTTTTTTTTCTATAATGATTCAGACCTTGAAATTTCTATTACATTGAGAAAACATACCCAGGTATTTGTGGTAAAAAATTCATCATGTGGGTCATTGTATTTTGGGAGTTACACTCCATGAAAAATAGGGTTTGTGGCTAGTCGTGAAACTAGTCAAAAACATGTGTTTTGGGAAAAAATGTCATAACTTCTTTATAATAGATCCAAATGTAGTGAGAAAAAATGTGTTGGTTAGGGTACATTATTTAGCATGTTGTGTAATATTTTCATATCAATGAAAATGAAAATTTCATGTGGGGCACGCTCTACAAGGTCACTCTATAGAATAAGCCAGAATTCAGTAAGGTTTGCCATTTTTGCTACAACTTATTTTAATAAAGGTTCCAAGTAGTGAAACCTAGAGTAATTTCACAAAACACACTGCATAAAATTGTATATCAGTTTCATATATTTATTCATTACAGGTACAAAGTTATGATTATCTCAATTTAGGGTTGTTAACTAATCGAAAACTAGTCTTGTGAGACTAAAGAAAAGATTGATGAAAATGCTAGTCTCTTGTTGTTGAAGTTAAGGAAGGTTTGCAGGTATGTGATCATATACACTAGGTCTATTAAATAGTTACAAATCATATTTGGATGATGAAATTGATGAGGGATTTTGGTTGAGATACAAGTTGGGTACATGGTTGAGACAAGTAGTTGATGTGTTGGCACATACATGAGGTGTATAGTTGATGATGTTGGTACATATTGATGAGTCATAGTTGATGAGTACTTGACATGTGATTGGTACATACGTGGTACATGGTTGGAGGAATTTGTTATTAGTATTGTTGACACATGGTTTATGGATGATGCAACATACTTGTATTATTAGAAGCACATATTGATCGTCGTGATGATTATGAGTTGTTGTGTTATGATTGGTGGATGCACATATTTGAGAGTTTTCTTAGTAATTGATCTTGGTGAGTAGATATTATTTGGTTGATAACATTGATGAAACAGGTTGTTGTGATAGGTTGTTTGGACAAGTTGTTGTGACAGGTTATTTGTACAGGTTTGGTGCATGGTTGATGCACTTGTTCAAGGTATAGGTTGGTGCATGATTGATGCACTTGTTTGTGGTATAGGTTGATTATAGGTTATTTGGTACAGGTTGGTGCATGGTTGATGCACTTGTTAATGGTACAAGTTGATTACAGTTTGAGGTACAGGTTCATGCATGGTTCATGTTATTGGCACATGTTATTTGGTGCAGGTTGATTAGTACAGGTTTATAGTAGTATATCTCACAATAATAGTGTGACAGTGGTTCCATCATTCTACTTATACATCAGGGTAGTTCGACGAGGCAAGGACAGGTGGTTGTAGCCACCTTTTGGTTGTAGCTGGAGAACATAGGGGGTTGTAGCCTCCTTCTGGTTGTAGCTAGAGAATAGGGGAGTTGGAGCTTCCTTCAAGTTGTAGCCTCCTTCCAGTTGCAGCTAGAAAACAATGGAAGTTGGTGCTTCCAATGAATGTAATACTTCAAGACATATAAGATAAATAATTTTGTGGTTTTCACCCGCTTTGGGTTTCCACGTAAAACAATGGTGTACTGTGTATGTGTATGATTGTTCATTTGTTCAATTCTTATTTACTCTGTAGTTATTGGATGATAATGATACATTGATATAACACTTGGATTATATGGTTACAAAGGATTAGATTTCTCTATTACTAGTTCACCCCCCCTCTCAGTAATCCAACACATAGAGCCTATGAAAGGAGTGCAGCAGACATGAACAATATAAGTTCCATACTGTAGGGAGAGCACAAAGTGTGCTCCAAGGTTTGATTTTTGTTTAAGTATGAAGAATCTCAAGAAGGAAGCACAAGGTTTGCATTGTATTCTAAATCCTTAAATTAACAAAGATCAAGAAAGGATAGTGGGAGTGAGTCCCCAAACGAGGAGAAATTTATTTGCTTGAAGGAAAGCGGACGAGATTTGTTCAAGAGAAGATCAGATCTCGATCATTGGATCTATGTGCAGGTGAGTGTGAGACATATATTTCATGACAGTTCAAATATTTGGCACTCTAAGAGAAACAAGTTCTTGTGTTTCCAGGAGGAGAATCTCCTGAAGTTCGAAACTCCAAAATAAATCTTGACCATTGGTCTTGAGGTACACATTTTAGCAGTTTTTCAAGTATCTAGCAGGTCATCTATCCAAGAAATTGTGGGTGAATTTTGGATTAGTGTGAAAAGTCTTGAAGCTCCCGAATCCCAGAGTTTCAAAGATAATCTTAGTCATTGGTTGCAAGATCCGTCAATCTCAAATTCAGTGTTTGGCTATATGTGAGGTAGCATGAATTTGAATTGGGAAACCTCTAAAACCTAGAGTCCTAGAGTTCCTTTTAGTTGTATATCAAGAGGTGGAGTGTGAGTCATATATCATCGGTTCGATGTTTGGAAGTTCAGAGGATTTGGAGTGTTGTCTTGACAAATCTTTTGAAGATGGAAGTTCCAAAGCGCAAGTCTGGTAGTTAGCCATTTTAGCGTTCGAGTGATTTGAAGTTTATTGTGGGTAAAAACACTGAATCCAGAAGCTTTGGAGTGTCTAAGTTGTCCCTTTCAAAATATTAAGCCACGTGTTTCGTCTTAAGGTCACGTGAAAACGTCGTTGGAGTAAAAGATCCTCATGAACTAGAATTTTTGTGTAGGTAAAGGAGAAAAGGCCAATGGTAAAGAATTCTAAGGGTTTAGTGGGGACTCAAGAGCCACTTTGACTTGTGTGTAAATTGATCATAGATTGAGAGGTCACATGATCCCCCCAGGAAGGGTGGGCGTTTGCATCAAGTGGTATCAGATCATAGACAATATTTTTTTCTGATACCATCAAGTGGTATCAGAGAAAGAGTAAGCTCTATGAAAAGGAATATTTGGAATCATGCCGCCAAGGAATAATAGGGACATACATGTGGTCAATGTAGCCATGGAGGAATAAATGAGACAACTTCATGAAAGGTTTGATGGAATGGAAACAACACAAATGAGATCTCTAGGGGTTGGTAATTTTAGCAAAGTTGAAAGTGAAGATATAGAAGAAAAAAAAGAAATTGTAGGAGAAAAAGCAACAAAGGAACGATTGCTAAGAGATGTTGTCAATCTTGGAGCCACAGAAAAAATGGAAGTCCCAATGTATGAAGGTAATTTGAATGTGGAAGAACTTCTTGACTGGATAAGTGCTTTAGAAAAGTACTTTGACTATGAGGATATTGAAGATGAGAAGAAAGTGAATCATGCAATGACCAGATTGAAGTGACACACAAATTTATGGTGGGACGGGTTCCAAGATGACAAGAGGAGGACAGGTAAGTCCAAGATTAAGAGTTGGGATAGAATGGTAACTAAGATCAAGGATAAATTCATACCCAAGGATTATCAGTTGAATATGTTCATAAATTTGCAAAATATGAGATAGAAAGGTTTGTAGGTGAAGGAGTATACTAAGGAGGTTTATAAGTTGAATATAAGACTAGGATATAGGGAGATTGATCAAGAAAAAATTTATAGGTATATAAATGGATTGAGGTATGAAATACAGGATGATATTGTAAATGTGTTGAATTTGCACACAATAGATGTAGTTAGGAATTCACATACATGGTTACTAAGAAAATATGAGAAAAGATAAGAAGAAGAGAAAGAATGGAATAATTCTCATTAACCACTTTCCACAGTCAAACAATGAATAATTTATAATAGATATAGGCTACATGAGTAACTAATGTGCCATAGTAGTGATCTAGAGATATCTAGAAACTTACAGATAGACATTGGAGTGAACTTCCACCTAGTCCATGTTGATTAATGTTGGTTTTCTATGATGTCAACACTTGAAGAAAGTCCGGTAGCAAATTCTGTTAGCACAAAGGTTTAGGTAATCAACCCAAGGTTGTTTCACATATAATTGTATGATTTTTAATATATTTGAAGGTAATAATATTATATATGGATATTACATGTCATTCCATTTTCCGTGGTATGTGGAACGTCACATAAATCCTCACGGTTAGAGAGTTATGGCCATGAGAAGTTGGAGAACCCAAGTTTGTTTGATGGATAATGGTATGAGATTTTATATATTTGGAGGTAATACTATTATATATGTATAGTACATTTCATGCCATTTCTAGTGGTATGTAGAATTTCACATAAATCCTCACAGTTTGAGAGTTATGGCCTTACGAAGTTGGAGGACCCTCATATGTCATCTAGAAGCCCCAAAAGGTCAAAGTAGTCAAAGTGGTTTATGATATTTTAGAATGTAAATAATAAATTTAATATATGAGTGTACTATAATTCAAATTGAATACAAAATAAATTATTTAAATAATAAATTTAATGGAAAAATTAGAAGTGTGTTAACCCTAAAATAAGGAAAGTGGGAAAAGTGACCTAGAAGATTCTTCTAAGGAAGCTACTTGGAGAGTATAAATAAGAGGCAAGACTCTCTCATTTTACATCACACTTAAGAATATTGAATATATATAGGTGAATGAGGTAACAAAAGGATATCTAAGCCTAATTTAAGAGGGAATGTGAAGAAAAGAAGGCTGGAATTCAAGGGATGATAAATTCTTTTGATGATGCTTTCTAAGGTATGTTATTTACAGGTCATCTCACAATGTTTGCAATAATTTTTTTTATAGAATGATTCAAAATGTGAAATTGATAAGAAATTGAGCAAACATATCCAAGTATCTGTGCTAAAAATTTCATCTTGTGAGTCGTTGTATTTTTGGAATTACACTCCATGGAAAATAGGGTTTGTGGCTAGTTCTGAAACTAGTCTAAAATAGGTGTTTCAGGTAAACACGTCATAACTTATTCATAACATAACCAAATTTATTAATAATAAATCTATTGGTTATATTACAGTATTTAGTACTCCATGTAACATTTTCAGATCCATTCAACAAATATTCCATGCGGGACACGCTCTACAAGGTTGCTCTCTAGAATAAACCAAAATTCAGCAAGGTATGTCATTTTTTCTATAACTCATTTTTTGAGAGGTTCCAAGTAGTGATACCTCGAGGAATTGCATAAAATAAACTGAAGAACATTGTGTACTATTTTTTAGATCTTTATTCATTACAGGTACATAGTTGTGATTATTTCAATTTAAGGTTGTTGACTAATCCCAAACTAGTCATGTGAGACTAAAGAAAAGTTTGAAGAAAATGCTAGTCTCTAGTGGTGAAATTTAAGGAAGGTTTGCAGGTATGTGATCGTATACACCAATTATATTACAAAGTTACAAATCATATTTGGATGATGATATTGATGAGGGATTTTGGTTAAGGTACATGTTGGGTACATGGTTGAGACAAGTAGTTGATGAGTTGGCACATACATGAGGTGTATAGTTGATGATGTTGGGACATATTGATGAGTCATAGTTGATGAGTAGTTGACACATGATTGGTATATACTTGGTACATGGTTGGATGAATTTATTTATGTTATAGGTTGATTACAAGTTTTTTGGCACAGGTTGGTGCATAGTTGATGCACTTGTTTATGGTACAGGTTGATTACAGGTTGAGGTACAGGTTGATACATGGTTGATCCATGGTTCAGGTTTATTGGTACAGGTTTACAACAGTATATCTCACAGTGATAGTGTGAGAGTGGTTCCATCATTCTACTTCTACTTCAAGGCGGTTGGACGAAGCAAGGACAGGTGGTTCTAGCCACCTTCCAGTTGTAGCCAGAGAACATAGGGAGTTGTAGCCTCCGTATGGTTGTAGACAGAGAACAGGGGAGTTGGATATTCTCTCAGTTTGTAGCTTGAAAAACAAGGGGGCTGGAGCCTCCTACCAGTTACATCTAGAAAACAAAGGAAGTTGGTCCTTCCAGTGAATGTAATTCTTCAAGATATATAAGAAAAAGGATTATGTGGTTTCCTCTCGCTTTGAGTTTCCACGTAAAACACTAGTGTACTCTGTATGTGTATGATTGTTCATTTTTTCATTTCTTATTTACTCTTCAGTTATTGGATGAGAATGCTACATTGATATAACACTTGTATTATATGGTTAAAAAGGATTAAATTTCTCTATTATTGATTCACCCCCGCTCTCAGTAATCCAAGAATTGGTATCAGATTAGGTTCCTTCAGAAATCAGTTTAACCATTGAAAGGTAGATCATGGAGAGAAACAACTTGTATAACAATGGAATACCACAGTTCAATGGACAAAAGTATGCATTTTGGAGCATAAGGATGAAAACATATATACATGCACAAGGATTTGAAATTTGGTGATTAATTGTAGATGGATACATAACACCAACAGTTCCGCCAACAAATGGAAAAGCAGTGAAACTCATTCAGAATAATTCCAAATCCAAAAATGCACTTACGAATGGTCTTAATAAAATGATATTCACCAAATTTGCACATTGTAAATCCGCTAAAGAGATTTGGGACAAACTTCAAAATTTTTGTGAAGGAGATTCAAAATTGAAAGAAGCAAAGCTTCAAACTTACAAAGTTTAGTTTGAACAATTAAGATGAAGGAAGATGATAATATTGCATCTTACCTTTTACAGGTTGTTGAAATAGTAAATGCAATCATAGGATTGGGAGAAGAAATCAAAGAATATGTAATTGTTCAAAAAGTACTAAGATCTCTTCCTATGAGATTTGACCCTAAGATATCAACACTAGAAGAAAGATCAGATCTAAACTCAATAAGTATAGATGAAGTACATGGAATATTCACAACATATGAAATGAGAATTGAACATGAAAGTCTATATGTAAAAGAAGCAACCTTTAAAGCATCCAAAAAGTCAAAGAAAAAGGGAAGGAAAAAAGAAGAACATAGCAGTAGCAGTGACGTCTCGGAAGATGATGAAGAAGTGGCCAACTTTGTCAAAAGACTGAATAAGGGAACTGATAGTAGGTATAGAGGTAAGCTTTCTTTAATTTGCTTTAATTGTGATGGTATTGGTCATTTTTCTAACAAATGTCCTTAAAATAAAATTAAAAATGATGAAGGTTACTCAAAAGGAAAACAAACATATAAAGGAAAAAGAACCACAAAGAAAGTTTTCAAGAAAAATTTATGCACCAAAGAAGACATCTCATCATCAAATGAAGATGAAGTCAATGACAGTGAGATAGAAAGAGTTCTATTCATGGTAGTAGAAGACTCTAATAAAGAAGACTTTGAAGAAGAATAAGAAGAAGTCGAAGAAGAATATGAAGAAGTCAAAGAAGAAATTGAAGAGGAATAAGTTGACTATCAAGAGGAATTAATGTGTGCCATAGAGGTTATTAGAAGAGAAAAGAAGAAAAACAAGAAACTACAAGAAGAACTACACAATAAAGAAAACACTCGAGAACTAGAACAAATGATCACACATTTGAAGGTTCAAATAGACGAAGATAAAAGAATTGAAGGGGCACTCAAAGAATAACTAGAAGAAATAGACAAGATCATTGGAAATTTGGAAGCACGGATTGTCACATTAAAAAATGAACTTCAAAAGAAAAATATGCAGAACTACTCAAAAATTTTGGATGACATTATCAACATTAAAATATCTCATCATGACAAGTCTGGACTTCGATACAATCAGACAGAAAAATGATCAAGCTCCAAAACAATAGAGAAAGAAATATATCCAAAAAACTTTGCAAAAATAATCAAGAGGGATAGGAAGATCTACAAGGAAGATTACAGGGACACTCTTCCATCGAGAAGATTCATAGTTCAGAATAAAAAACCGACAGATAGGCCTCAGGAAGAAGAAGAATTCATAAGAGTGCCTCCTTTAAGAAGATCTTCAATTCCCAGGTATCAAACTATATTTTTTGGTTTATGTTATGCATGTAATAATTTTGGACATAAAGAAATGAATTGCAGAGATAACAATAGGAACAAAAAAAACTTTGAAAGTCATACATAAAGGGGTTATTCAAGAAGGATTACCGAAACATAGAGAAGAAGTTACAACAGGTTTGAATCTTTGGGCATTGAAGTGGAATGATACAAATGAAATAATTTTGGTCACATGGCCAAAGATTGCAGAATGATAGTATCTCCTAGAGAACCACAACAAAATAACAACAATCACAGACAGGAACCTCAGAAAAGGACATGGATATGAAAGAAGGATCAATATAGCAATGAAGAATGCACACTCTCTCTACAAGCTAAGCATAAGAAACGTGGTTGGAATGTTGACACTAGGTGTTCAAAACACATGAAAGTTGATAGAGATAGGTTTTTTACATTATGAAAGGAAAGATATAGATCAGTCTCCTTTGGAAATGATGATCCAGCCGAAATCATTGGAAAAGGCACAGTCAGAATTGGGAACAAGAATACAAAGGCAGAAAATGTTCTACTAGTATAAGATATGAAACATAATCTTCCAAGTGTGAGTCAAATGTGTGACCAAGGTCATAAAGTTACTTTCGATTTGCAAAAGTGCAAGATAAGAAAAGAAGGTTCAAGAAAATAGATTGCTAAAGCTGCGAGAACTTCAAGAAACATATATGTGTTAAGTGAAATTCGAAATGAAAAGTGTTGTATAGGAAAGGAAGGTGAAATTTAGCTATAGAACATAATAATGGGTCACATACATTTTGATAACCTTGTTAAAGTCAGCAAAAGAGAAGCAATCAGATAAATGCCCCAGATCACGAAACCAACCAACACTTTATGCAAGCATTGTCAACAAGGAAAGGAAACAAAGACCAGGCTCAAATCAAAGGAATATTCAACGACAAGACCACTGGAAATTGTGCATACTGATCTATTTGGACCAACTACAACAAAGGGCTTAAAAGATGGGAAATACTTTATGGTATTAGTTGATGATTATACAAGAATGACCACAGTTTTCTTTCTCAAGAATAAGTCAAAATCTTTTGAAAACTTCAAGATCTACAAGGAAATGGTTGAAAATGAAATAGATTCAAAAATCAAATGCTTGAGATCTGATAATGGAGGAGAGTTCACTTCAAAGAAATTTATGAATTACTACAATAATCATGGAAGAAAAAGGCAATTCTTCATTGCTAGGACACCTCAACAGAATGGGTTTGTTGAAAAAAAGACCATGACAGTACATGAAATGGATCAAACAATGCAAATGGACTCCAAATTGACAGAAATTTTTCGGACACATAGTAATTCTCAGAAACAACACTGACAAAACTCCTTACAGGCTATGGAAAGGAATACCAACAAATGTAAAGAACTTCAGAGTTTTTGGAAGCAAATGCTACATCAAAAGAAAAGATGGCATAATGAGAAATTTTGATTCTCGTGTGGACAAAGGAGTACTTGCTGGTTACTCAAGTACAATAAAAGCATACAAGTGTTACAACCTGAGATTGAACAAAGTGGTGCAAAGCATCAACCTAACAATTGATGAAACAAGTAGACAAGAATTAAAGGAAGAAGAAAATGAATCAATAAAACAACTTTACAAAGAAGAAACAAAATATGAAAAAGAATGGGAAGACAAAGAGGATCTGACAGAAACAGAAGAGCAAGTTCAGCAAGTAACTCTAAAAACACCTAGTAGATGAGTACATAAGAATCATCCTTCATATCAGATTATCATAAACAAATACGCAAGAGTTGAGACTAGAAGAAGAATCTGTTCACTGAAACAAACCCACCTAGAACTCACATCTATGATTGAACCAACCTATTTTGAAGAGGCCAACAATGATGGATTTTGGAACAAGGCCATGGATGAAGAATTAGATCAAATAGAGAAAAATGACACTTGGGAATTAGTTCCAAGACCAAAGGATAAGTATGTGATTGTCACAAAGTGGGTATACAAGAATAAATTGTATGAGGATGGACAGGTTAGAAGGAACAAATCTAGATTGGTATGTAAAGGATATGCACAGGTTGAAGGAATCGAATTTGAAGAGACATTTTCACCAGTTTCTAGAATGGAAGCAATCCAATTTATTTTAGCTTATGCATGCTCCAAAAATATTAAAGTGTATCATATGGACGTAAAATAATCTTTTCTAAATGGGGAACTTGAAGAAGAAGTCTACATTTAACAACAAGAAGGATTTCAGTTGTCAAAGAACGCATATTATTTGTCTAAATTAAAGAAGGCCTTGTATAGTCTAAAACAGGCTCCTAGAGCATGGTACTGTAGACTGGATAAATATCTACATCAGGTAGGGTTCATAAAAGGAAGTGCAGACACCAACCTCTACATCAAGTTAAGTCAAGATAGTATTTTATTAATTGAAGTTTATGTTGATGATATTATTTTTGGTAGTGATGATAACAGGTTAAGCCATACATTTGCAAAGGATATGCAAAATGAAATTGAAATTTCATTGCTTGGAGAACTATCATTATTTATGGGTCTTTAGATACATCATAGAAATGTTAAAGAGGTTCGGAATGGAAGATTGCAAACCAGTTATCACTCCCATGAAAACGAATTGCAAGTTAAGCAAAGATGATGATTCAAAATCATCAAGAGTCCAAGTAGGATTTTATAGAGGCTTAGTTGGTGTAGAAGTTCCCTTTTTGGGTGGCATGTTGGCCAAGTATCACTTTTGAACCTTGATTTTGAGGTGGTTCTGCTAGAAAATATTTCTTCTATTATATCTCTCAAGTTTTGGCCATTCTGGGTATGAAACTTTCTTTTATTTAGTTCTCTGATATTTCTTCTCTGCAATGCCATAGGTCTAATCAAAATTGGATCTGCCAAGTGAAATTTACAATAACTTCCCCACAACTTGTCGATTTTTTTCCTTTCCAGAAGATCTCACTTGTATAGCATGCACCACCCAAAATAATTGATATAAAATTTTGAAACTCACACCAAAAACACTAAAGACTGTCCATGATCCAATGAAACTAGTCCCACTCAATTTGGATACTCTAGGAAGAAGTTATGATTGTTTTACCTGGAACACCTTCTTTAGACTAGTCAGATACCCTATGTTACACAAGGTGTATCTACAAATTTAAGATGAACCAAAAGCTAAAATTTTTACCATAGATACCTGTCTAACTTATATAAATATCTTGTGGATTTTAGGGTCTGAAACATTACAGAAAAGTTTATATATCGAAAATTTCGCAATGACTCAGTTCAGGATGATTCCAGAATCCTATCTTGTACAGGTTGTATCTCCAAAAGTATAAGGACAGGCCTCATGAGTTGAATTTTTAACCCAGTGTACCTTGATCCGTCGATTAAATATCCTCAAAGTCGTTCCTTTTGAAATGTTGTAGAAAAAAATTTATAGTGAAAATGCCAAGGTGTCTTAGATGTAGTAGTGAAACACCAAGACCTTGAGCTCTGATACCATATGTTAAGAACCAAACATCAATATAGCATATAAAAACCTCATAAGTGTACTCAACTCCTTGAAAAAGAGATAATTTTAGATAATAAGCCTCTTCGAGGGGGAAACCTCCTTTTACCCTACTTAAATGTTCAAGTACAAGATGATTCAAAATGAAAATGTCTCCTTGGTATATATAGGAGACTAGGAGGTATAACTACAACTAATGGCCTAAAGTTGACATAAATAAAATAACATTACTAATATAATATGCCCCAATTAAGGGGTAATGAGCCAATATTAGGGCTTAAAATTTGAATACTTACAATTCTTCTAATTCAGGATAAAAGTAGAAGCAGAGGAGGAGAATCCATATCTACCATCAGATCAACTATCAGAGAATATTTGGACCATTAGATCTAAGTTCAGACAAGTGGAGATCACATAGGATAAAGATAGATCCCAACCAATGAATCTGAGCATGAAGGATTGACATCTATCAGTTCCAAGTAAAGTACACGACCTTTAAATCTTTTAAGGTGCATAGGGGAGCGGACTTGCCAAAGTCCCAAAGTGGATCGAGACCATCCATATTCTATATGGACAGGTGGAAGAAGATTTTGAAGTCCAAATAAAAGGCACTTTGGGAGAATCTAGGTGAGCAGTGATCAAATCCATCGAAGCTTCAAAGCCTAGAGCTCATCCTAGTCATTGGTGTTGGGAGGAACATGCGGAGCAAGATCTAAGACTCCATAGGAATTGCACTCTGGGAGATATCAGATGAAGTGGTTGTAGAATTTTCAAACTCTTAAAGACTATATTATATCCTGACCGTTGGCATTAGAGAGCACGTGTGAACACATCCAGAGGTTTGGAGGTAAAACACTCAGGAGAAACTAGTGAGCAGAGTTGGGAGAACTCCCGAAGAGACAAGAGTTGAAGTAGATCTACACCAACGAATCAGAGGGGTAGCTGTTATAGGATCCCTCACTTCATAGGTCATATTCTCTAGAGGAAAGTGAATAAATTGTGGAGCAATAACTTCTAAAGGATGGAGCGTCGAAGTTCATCTGAGTCGTCTGTCAGTAGATCCTTCATTTTGTAGGATAGCCACTTCAAGGAAAAGTGGTGTTGCATGGGTTGAGAACTCTAGAAGGTTGAATCACGAAGTTCATCATGACCATCAGTTGGAGTAGGATGTTTGTCGCTAGATCATAGACTTTAGAAGGATTTCACTTTGAAGGATTCGCGAGGTGGTTGTTTGGAATTTTATGAAGCTTCAAAGCCCAAAGTCACTGTGGGTCATTGATTGTAAGAGAGAGCGTTGAACATTGATTTGAAAGGGGATGCATGGAGGATGAAGATTCACTCCATTAGGAAGCCACTTCAGATGATTTTTGGAGTGTGCATGCGGATTCGACCGAATCTCGAATTAGCAAAGGAAGAGGCTGAGCCGTAGATCTCAGTGTGGAACAAGGACCATTGATCTAGTTTATGTGGTTTCAGAGGATTGTGCCTCCAGAAGAATTGACCCCAGCATGAGGTAAAAATGCCCGAAGCTCGCAGCTCTGAAGCACATTTTGAGTAGGCGCCTTCTCACAGCTCGAGGTTATATGAAAGAAGGGGCTTAACATAGGTATCTAGTGCCTATTGTTCTAATTTTTAAAAATGGAACATGGGCTTAGCAGGAGCCCATGGGCTTCATAGAACCTGCGCCTTAGGAAGAGAGGGACCTGTGTAAACTTGTTTCGGGGTTCATAAAGGGGCCGAAGAGTCGATCCGACTTCAGTTATTGAACGATCCTAGACTGGGAGGCCATGCAACCCCAAGGAGAGAAGGGGGGATGCATCGATAAATCTCTACAACATATGATTTGGAGCCAATAGAAAATCCTGCAACAATAGGAGAAAGACAACAACAACAAAAACATAAAGGGAGAGAAGCAAATGGACAAATCCCAGTTAAAATTTGGGATCCTAGAGGATCTCAACAATATAAAAATATCCATGAGGAGGAGCTCATTATATTTTTAATTAGAGGAGTATGATGAAAAAGAATCAACGACATCATTCAATGAGGCAAGGTGGAATATTACTTAGCATCCAACGTAATGCACTTAATTGGTTTGGATTCCAAGGAAGGTGAATTGCTTTAAATTTTGAAAGCATTGAAATTAAATATCCCATGTGATCTTTAACCTAGAGCCATTGTATGTGTTCTATGGGATTGTATTCGTCTTTAATTTTTGTAGAATTGTGCAAATTTTGAGCACCGACTCATATTTGGGTTCAAATATTTCATTTATTGTAATAAGCCTAGTGGTAGGATGCTTTAATTATCATATGAAAGTAATATGATAGTATAGAGGGAAGGATTGATAGTCCCCCTCATGTATAAATCAATATAATCTAGGCCCAAAAGAGGTTGTTAGTAATTGTTGAAAGAAGAATCTTAGAGCTATAGAGAGTTGTTGAAATCCTTGTAAATATTTGTTGAAGGAATATAGAGGAAGAGAGATTTTCTTTCAAATTCCAAGATTTTTTGTCTTTGAGTAACTGGATAAACGCTATGTTATTCATATCTTTGTTTTGTGTGTGTGAATTCATCTAAATGGATTGTTGAATGAACCCTTGATGTTTATTTAGGTTTCGATTGTTTTTCTTCTGAAATATTGGTGCAAGGAGTGCACAATTCCCATGCAAGGAGTGCAGAGGCTGAACCATTATAGGTTCAGAAGCTCAGGAGAGATTATGTAATCTTACACATATTGAGCATAGTAATTCCACCTATACTCTTAGGAGTATAAAATATCATAGGGGAGACTAGCGCAAAGAGTGCACAGAGTTGACACTTTGTTAAAGTGTTGAAAGATATAAAAGGAGAGAAAGTGCAAGTGTGCACAGGAAACTTTTACAAGTCCCAAGTTCAGAGGATAGAAAGAACAAGTGTGCATAGAACCTATGAAAAGAGTGCAGAAGGCAAAGTGTGTGCCAAGGTTTGAGTTTTTTTTATGTCTGAAGAAGCTCCGGAGGGAAGCGCAAGGTGTGCACTGGAGTCTAAATCCTTCAAGTAACAAAGCTAAAGGAGGGATAGTGGGAGTGAGTCCCCAAAAGAGGAAATATATATATATATTTTAAGGAGAGAAGACGAGATATATTTAGGAGAAGATCATATCCCAACCATTGGATCTGCCCGTAGGGGAGCATGAGTCATAGATCTCATGAAAGTTAAGATATTCGACACTCCAGGAGAAACAGGTTCTTGTGTTTCCAAGAGGATAATATCCCGAAGTCCTGAACTCTAGAATAAATCCTAATCATTGGTCATCAAGTACATGTGTCAATAGATTGTTGAGTATCCAAAAGTCCGACTATCCAAGAAATTGTGGGTGAATGTTGTATTAGTTTGAAAAGTCACCAATCTCCCGAAGCTCGTAGTTCCGAAGCTAATCTTGGTCATTAAATGCAAGAGGAGTGAGAGGTGTCAATATCAAATTTTCCATTCAACTACCTAGGAGGTAACGTGAATTTGGATTGGGAAACCTCTGAAACCTGGAGTCCCAGAGTCCTAGAATTCCTTTCAGTCGTAGATCAAGAGGTGGAGTGTGATTCATAGATCATCAGTTTGGCGTTCAATGATTCATACTATTTGGAGTGTTGTGTTGGCAGATATTCCAAAGCCCAAAGTTCTAAAGCTCTAGTCTGGGAGTTCGCTAGTTCGGTGTTTGGGGGATTTGAAGTGTATTGTGGGAAAAACCTTTGAATCTCGATGCTCCAGACTGACAAAGTTTCTTCCTTCAAAATGTGAAGCCCTAGGTTTTATCCCATGGTCACATGAGAACTCCGCTGGAGTAAAAATCCCTTCACGGATGAGAATTTTTTGCATAGGTAAAGGAGAAAAGGTCAGTGGTAAAGAATTCTAAGGGTTTGGTGGGGACCTAAGAGCCACTTCGACTCCTTTGTAAATTGATCCTTGACTAGGAGGTTACACGATCCCCTTAGGAGAGATGGGGGTTTTCATCAGTATAGAAAGAGTTGGAAAAAGTGAAGATTCCCTTAACTCATTTTTCTTGTTGTTTATTGTGTTTCTCTAGGATGAGAAGATGATATGTTGTTCTGTGTGAGTTTTCTATCATGATAATGGTGATAAATGTTAAGCCCTAATATTGGTCCATTACCCCTTAATTGGGGCACATTAGATTAGTAATGTTATTTTATTTATGTCGACTTTAGGCCATTAGTTATAATTATACCTCCTAGTCTCTTATATATACCAAGGAGACATTTTCATTTTGAATCATCTTGGACTTGAACATTTAAGTGGGGTAAAAGTAGGTTGCCCCCTCGAAGAGGCTTATTATCTGATATTATCTCTTCTTCAAGGCGTTGAGTACCTTTCCTGAGGTTTTTATATGCTATATTGATGTTTGGTTCTTAACATATAGTATCAGAGCTCAAGGTCTTGGGGTTTCACTGCTACATCAGAGACACCGTCGAATTTTCGCTATAACTTTTTTTCTACAACGTTTCAGAAGGAACGTCTTGGAGAGTATTTAGAATACGGATCAAGGTATGTTGTGTTCAAAATTTAGCTCTTGAGGCCTTATAATTTCGGAGATATAGCCTGTACAATATAGGGTTCTGGAATCATCCTGAAATGAGTCTTTGCATCATTTTCGCTATAAACAAAATTCTGTAATGTTTCAGACCCTAAAATCTGGGACCCATTTACAGAAATTAGTTTTTTATCTATGGTAACAATTTCAGCTTTTGGGTCATCTTAAATTTTTAGATACACCTTGTGTAAGATAGGGTATCTGACTAGTCCTATTGACTAGTCTCAAGAAGGTGTTCCAAGTAAAACAATCATTACTTCTTGATAGAGTATCCAAATTGAGTGGGACTAGTTGCATTGGATCACGGGCAGTCTATAGTATTTTGGGTGTGAGTTTCAGAAGTTTATATCAATTATTTTTTGTGGGGCATGCTATACAAGTGAGATCTCCTGGAAATACCAAAAATCGGCAAGTTGTGAGGAAGTTACTGTAAATTCTACTTGGCACATACAATTTTGATCAGACCTATGGCATTGCAGAGAAGAAATATTATAGAAATACCTAAAAGAAAGTTTCTTACCCAAAAAAGTTGAAAAGTGGGAGATAGAACAAAATAAATATTGTCTAGGAGAACCACCTCAAAATCAAGATTCAAAAGTGATATTTGGCCAACATGCCACCAAAAAAGGGACCTTCTACACCAAATAAGCCTCCAGAAAATCCTAATTGGACTTTTGATGAAGGTGAAGAAATGCGTAGGGACATAAATGAACTACAAAAGAAGATGGATTCAATGGAAGCTCAGTTGGATACTAAGATGGATTTAATGAAATCTCAGTTGAATACTAAGATGGATTCAATGGAAGCTAAGTTGGATACTAAGATGGATTCAATGGAATCTAAGATGGATGGATTAAAAGGGGAGATCATGGAAGTATTGAGAAATTTCATAACAGAGAAGACACCCAAAAGTGAAAATGCATCTCATGAAATTCATGATGAGGATACAAGGAAGGTGAATCAAGAATTGAGAAACTTCAACTTTGGTTTGAAGACCAACCATGTTCCTAAGATTGATATGAGGTAGTTTGATGGCAAGGACCCAATCACATGGATACTTCAGATGGAGCAATTCTTTGATCTCCATAATGTGCCACATACACAAAAGGTACGAATTGCTTCTTTATATTTAGAACCTAATCAATTTGTTTGGTATCGATGGCTTTGT
>ML804566.1:100097-172056 GCA_009831015.1 Picea engelmannii | reverse complement strand
AAAAATAAATATATCATAAAATATGTTTTAAATTCAAAAAAAAAATAACAACTTTTCTTTAACATCGTTAAAATTATATTTAATTTTTAAAACATTATAAATCAAAATATAAAAAAGGTTATACTTTTATAACATATAATCCTCTATCATCCCCATACAAAGTGATTCTTATCATATTATGTAGATGTGGATGGAATAAGACAAAGTGGGACCTCCTCCTTTTACCTAGTTGGAGAAGGAAGCTCATGAACATGCTTCTCCTATCCTCTTTTGTTTCTAGTTATTGGATCATCTTTGAAATTCAACAAATACATGCACATGCTATATTATTGATCTTATTGCTTTCATAATCCCCTCATTGGAACATCTATGAAATTCAACAAATGCATGCTTTCATAATCCCCTCATTGGATCATCTATGAAATTCAACAAATACATGCACATAGTATATTATTGATCTTGTTGTTTTTATGGTCCCCTCACCTTTATCTTTTTGATAATATGAAATGTTGCTTTATTTCTTAGTCATTAGATTTTGATGGCCATGTCAGCATGGATTGTGGCCATTATGGTTACATGGATAAGGATTAGAAAGCTTTCACTTATTAATCACACATTGATTAATTAATGGCCAACATGGATAGGGATTAGAAAGTTTTCACTTATTGACAATACATTAATTAATCAAATTTGATTATTCTGTTGCATTAAAATCAACATCATAACTTGAGTTAACGATGAATTGACTAAGGGTCTTTTTATAATAATAATAATAATCTAATTTTAATTTTAATTTTAATGAATTTGACTGCTAAAGTCTACGTATGTATACATACCCTTTTTTTCCAAATGAAAATTCTCCCAGAAAATTATATTATATAATTTTGATTACATCTTCAGAAAAGGAGCAATCTGAAACTGAAAAATTGCACTAAAAACAAAGCCAAATCTAGTAAGGGGTTGACAAGGCCTATAACTAAGCTGCCCAAGCAGATCTTAACACTAGGCTTAGATAAAATATTTGAATACAAACAAAAATTGATTCTAGAGAAATATTCGCCATATCAGTGATTCAAAAAAGTGAAGACGACTGGAAATACCAAAGGAGAAAAGCTAGAGGATAAATTAAAAGACGTCTACTTGGAAGGTAGGATCAGCATTTTCGCCATCCCAAGTGTAGTAGGAAATCCTTCCTTTAGGAGTCGTGAGGGCTTGTTTGGATAACTGATCAGTCTCTCCATTTACTTCTTGGAAAATGTGTTGAAAATGTAAGCCTTTGAAGGTGGAAATTAATTCTTTTATTCTGCTTTTCCAACCTTCAGTATTGATAGTTTGGAGGTTCCCTTCCTGCTTAAGCCACTGAATGACAACTTTGTAATCCCCCAACACGTGAATATATTGAAGATTTAACAACTTTGAAATAGTTAACGTAGCCCACGCTCCTAAAATCTCAGCTTTTCTATTTGTTATGTCCCCACAGTTAAAAAAACAACGATAAACTTGAGAGTTTGGGCATTTTATAGCTCCCCCCACTCCACAGTTGGAGCCTCCAGTTAACGCAACACCATAAAAAAAATCTATAGCATAACCAACCATCCTTATTATTGAACTTAGTCTTAGTCCTTTATCAATGCTGACTGGTGAGTAAATATTCAGTGTCTTTAGTATCTTATAGGTGACATCCCAATCATTTGGATGCAAATCCTATAACAATGACCTGTTTCTCTCTTTCTAGATAAACCAACAAGTTAAAATCGATAATCTTTTTGGAAGTTGTTTATTCAACACCCAAGCATCCATACAATCCATAAGAGACATGCCTTCTCATTTGAGATTACATTTGAGCAGCAAAGAACTTTTTCCCCAAACCGATCGAGTGAAGATGCAATCAATGAATAAATGCTTTATGTTTTCTGCCATGAATCCACACAGGCAGCATCTACTCGGTCCAACTTTTCCTTTTTGCTGTAACATGTCCCAAGTTAGAATTTTAGAATGAGTAGCTAACCAAAAGAAGCAGTTTACCTTGAGGGGAAGTCACCACTTCCATAAATTTCTTTGCCAACCGAGCTTCATTGGGAGAAATGGTGTAGACAAGAGAGCATTATATACACTTTTGACTGATAATTCCATGCTTTTTCCATCCCCTGACCACATCAGAGCGTCTTCCATAAATGGTTTTATAACTATGCCAGCAACATTTAAATTACCAGTAAAATCTGTCCAATAGATCGTTTGCGTTCCTGAAAAATCCAAATCGTTGTTGGTCATCCAAATAGTGGTTGTCATAACTGGATTCGTGGTTGTCTGTGCTTGCGGTAGAGAGAAAATACCTCTGCTATTAATATGAGAAATTAAATTAGTTGGAAAGAGAGAGCTTTCTCCCAGACCAAGGACCTTATCTTTACCTAATAGTATATCATGACCTGCGCCTGGGATCCAGCTGATCGAGTTGAGGATAATATGAACCATGCGAACCAGGTTAGACCAAAATCGGGAAGCAAAGTTTATTAAATGCCTTAGTTTCCTGAGCCAACTGATGAGTGGAGAATTGTGAAGATATTTATCCACTATCACTCGATGCCAAAGACTGTCTTCATTTAAAACCCGCCAGAGAGAGGAGGTAATCATAGCTTTGTTAAATAAAAGGAGGTTACTCAGCCCCCAGCCCCCGAGCTTCTTCGGTCTGGCTAAGACTTCCCACCTACACAAATGATAATGAGTGTTTGCTGAGAGACCATTCCATAGAAAGTAGAATATCACTCTTCTAATCCAACTTATAACCGAACTGGGCAATGAATCCAAAGACATCCAATAGACTAGCTGGGCTTCAAGAATGGATTTTATCAAGATGATTCTGCCTCCCAAGAACAACCATCGATTACACCAAGGCCCCACTTTCTTTGAAAATTTAGTAATTATCCAGTCCCAATCACTTGCACGTTGCACCCCTGTCTTTAGATGGTAGCCCAAGTACTTGAATGCTCCAGAGAGAACTAAAGCTAAAGGGGAGAAGTCGTTTAAAGGGAAGCAGTTCTGCCTCCGATAGGCCTTCGAACAAAACACTGGTCTTTGAGGGATTTAAAGTCAGTCCAGATGCTTTGCAGAATAAGTCAATTAATTTAAAGATTTCATCCCATTCGCTTAGACTTGCCTTTGACATAATTAAAACATCATCCACAAAAAGGAGATGTAGGACTCTTATAATCCTTGACACTTTAATTCTTGAGATTGTACCTCTTTCCTTGCTGGTTTTCAATAATAAGCTAAGGCCTTCCATTACCAGGAGGAAGAGCAGAGGCGACAATGGGAAGCCTTGGCGAATACCCCTTCCACTTCTGAAAAAGTCTGTAGCCTCTCCATTAATTAGCACTGCAAAGGAGGCTGAGTTTACACAGGACATAATCCAGTTAGTCATTTGAAGCCCTGTTCCAATTTTTAGTAGAATCAGTCTTAAGAAGACCCTATCAACACTATCAAAGGCTTTCTTCAAATCGAGTTTTAATACGAGGGATTTTCGTCTTTTTTTTTTATATTGTGCAGGCTCTCATGGGATGTACCTATTGAATCTTGAATGTTTCTGCCTTTAAGGAAACCTATATGGTCTAAGGATAGTGCCTTTGAGAGGAGTGGTTTTAGACGATTAGCAATAACTTTGGAAATAATTTTGTAACAAAGATTGCAGAGGGAGATAGGGCGGAAATCATCGAAGGAGGATGGATTATTTGCCTTAGGAATCAGAGTCAGGAAAGTAGCATTAAGGTCTCCCGGGATAGCTCCTAAAATTCTAGATTCTTCCACCATTGCCAGAATATCCTCCTCAACTAGATCAAAAAAGTAGACAAAGAGTTCGGTTGTCCAACCATCGAGACCCGAGATTTTTTCTTTTTTAAAGAGTAACATGACTTCTTTCACTTCCTCCAAGGTAACAGGCTAGTATAAGTAGTTAGCTTCCTCTTCAGTCATCATTTGAGGATAAGAGTCTAAAATTTTTCATTGGTTTGGAAAAACCTGCTTGGTCGGAGCCTTGTATAAATCTTTAAAAAAAAGAACATCCGCCTCCTTAATAGAGTTCTGATCCGTAGCAAAGTTATCAGATCTAGTTTGAATTTTCCATATATGTTTCTTCACTCTATTTGCATTCACGTAAGTATGTAAAATTTGGAGTTTTTGTCACTGCCATTCAACCAGAGAGCTCGACTTCTCAATCACCATTGGTACTCCTCACTTTTGAGAATTTCGTTCCTTTCAAGTTCCAGGTGCCGCAGAGACAATGCCAATGCATTATTGATGAAATTTATTTCCAGGAGTTTAAGAGTATCCTTGATTTCAGATTCCAAAGTTACTAGTTTCTCTCTCTTCTTTTTTTCACTAGATCTTTAAGCCATACTTTTTTTTTTCTTAGTTCCTTTAATTTCCAAATTAATCTTCGTTGTTTTCCACTTTCAACCAAAAACAATGGATCATTCCAAACTTTGACAACAAGTTCCACAAAACCTGCTTGTGAAATCCAATGTGGATTGAATTTGAATGGATAGTTTTTGTCAATCAGAAACGCCTCCAGTTGGAGAATGTTGGGCGCATGATCCGAAATGTAGGGGAACTCCACCCACAAGCTATAAAGCCTAGAAGCAATTAAGAGATATTCAAAAAAACATAACCTGTCAAGCCTCCTCGCGATAGAATCCTACCCCACGCGCCCATTTCTCCAGGTCGGCACTAATTTAGTCGGCTTAACATCAATCAAATTATTTGATGAGAAGATCTCTCTATAGAAATTTTTAGAGATCTCTGAACCCAAATTTCCTCCCCAATTCTCATCAGCTGACAACAAAATGTTAAGATCACCAGCTACTATCATATTTTTTTATAGCAAAAATACCATTATCATCCATTTTCTTCCAAAAAGTAAATATGTCCTTGCACGTGCCATACATATTAAGGAAGGCAATTTCCCTGTTATGTGAAAGGCATTTGCCAATTAACAAGATGACTCCTACCGTGAGGTAAGAATCTAGAGCAAAGAGTGCAAGATCTTAGGCCGACAATAGGCCCCCAGAGGTAGCTGCTGAGTTTACTGCACTTGACACCCAGGAGGGACAGAAGAGGTGGATGAACTCCCTTGCTTTCTGTTCATTCACCAGAGTTTCCTGAAGGAGGATAATATCAGGACGAATGTGGTCCAAAAGACGACGGAATGAGGCAACTTTGAGGGTGCCTCCTATCCCTCTCACATTTAATGAGAGGACTAACATTACTTTGCCCTCGCCAGGGCTTTCAATGCTCTAAGAGGCCCATTGTCACTGGATGAAGGAATAATAGTCTCAGTGATGCAGTACCACCCTCTGCCTCGGCAAAGGCCTCTGCGCTGACCTCCCGGTCTTAAGGATCGTTCTAATTTTACTCTCGAGCCGGATTGGCTCCTTCGATTCTCCACTGGAATCTCCTTTAAAATTGACCCACAGGTCTTTTCTGCTCCTCACAGCCTCTAGGCCCGATCGTTGTTCTCTTCACGACAAGAAGAAAAAATAGAAAATCAGGTTTCGGGGTTTCAAAGTCCCGATGTCACAACCTTTTGTCCCCTGATTTCCCGATCTTCGTTATCCCGATATGCTCTAACTTCAGTTAGCCCTCTGGGCTGGACTCGTGATCCACACGACCTTCTTTTATATGCCCCCAGTTCTATCTCCTCTCGGGAACTCGAGGTTTCTGATGTCGAAGTGTATGTGACCTCTTGTCCTCCGGGTTCCCGATTCTTCGAATACCGATACGATGTCACTAGGAAGCCCTTCCGCCGTAAACACCATCAACGGCCGTGATCGTTTACTGAGTCAACGGCTCCAGATCTCCCTCGGGACTTTGGGGTTTCAAACACCGAAATGTATTTGTCTTTGAGACTCTCGATCTCTCAAATCCCGATTTCCCGATATGACTTCTCTTTCGGGACTTTTCCTGGAAGTCGAGATTGTTGCCACGTGTCCTAACCGATGGACGGTCCTCGTCTGCTTCGGGGTTTTCACCGTGGAGATTTCTGATCCCTCGTTATGACGAGATGACGTCAGCTGGGCCCCATAACAGAGCTTTCCTCCTTTCGGGATTTCGGACTTCGCAATTCCGAAATGCAAGTGTTTCCTGTCTTCAAGATCCGCGAAACGCTGAACCCCGTCTTCTTCGGATTTTCGACACGCGTCCCAAATGGATGGATGGTTCAGATCAAACCTTGGACTTCGCCAAATGCAAAGACAAAACACTCACTTATGTGAGTCCCGATGACCGAATCTCCGATTTGGATGATCACACGACATGTATCCTTCCTGAGATCCACGACTGTGATCCTTTCGCTGTTTCAGGGCTCAAAAGGTCTCGGACTCTTGGTCTCAAGACTCCCGATATGTTGATGGTTCTCGATTCCTGCCATCTGTCCCAACAAATGGACAGTTCTGATTTGTATCGGGGTTTTCACTATGGATTTACCCGATCTCTTGTCCACAGGAATTCCGATATCCCGAACTCCGACGCCTCGATATCCCGATACCCTTCGGGACTTTCGCTCGGCTTGAGAGGGTTTAAACCCCGTGCAACTCCTGTTAGATCGGACGACTGACGGGTAACTAGGTGAGGATCCAATGGCCCACGATCTCCTGAGCTTGAACTCTGGACATAGCTGTAACCTCCTTGCTTCTTTGTTAGATCGAACGGTTGACGGGATTTCACTAATCCTCTACACAAGATTCTGACTGCCTGTTTCTTCCCACTGACGATTCCTGCGAAGTGAACCAAGGATAACTCCTCAGATTTATCCAATTGCGGCACAAACTCCAGATGCCTTCTAGTCACACAAATGCACCAACTTCTTCTACTGCCTTCAATAGTTCCGAAGGCTTTATCCTTCCTGAGCTCTCTTACGATTTTGAGCCTTAAAGAAGACTCTTGCATGCACTCCTTGCGGCAACCTCCAAACACTTGAAGTGTTAAACGCTCTTCGGCCTTGCGCACGCTCTGTAGCAACGGTCTCTCAATAGCTTCTCAGGTTTCAACCCCTGGATTTTAAGCCTGGTCTATGCACACCTTGCACGACCCCCTGTGCCTGACTGCACCTCTATGTGAATATGAGAACAAACGCTATCTCGCCTGAGCTTTCAGAGACGAACCTCTGAACCTTCTGTCAACGCACTCCTTGAAGACAATTCAACTGCACTCCTTGCAGGAACTCTTGCTCAGATAGAGAAACAATTGAAACTTATTTCATTCCCCTTTCCTCTCAGTTTTCAAACATTCAACAATAAATCATTCATACATAGCATAAAAGCAATTGCATGATAGGAAGAGTAAAACATTAAGAGCATAACCTTTAAAGATGCATACACAGAGAAGATATGGACACCATGAGTCTGAATCATAGCTTCTTTGTATTAATTCAGAACTTCTGTACATGGAGTCTGCTACACAGCTCTCTGCTTCTCTTCTATGCTCTCTTCTCCTTCTAATGCTAAGGCTAATGTTACAATGCACAATGAGGGTGTCTATCTCCGTTTTCCCTCCACTCCTAAAACTATCTAATCAGAGAATTCAAAGCTACCTACTAACATAAATGCTTTCTACCTACTATGGACGAGAGCAGATCGCTCAAGGTCCTTTACATTATATAAGTATGCCTCTCCTTAACTATCACATTTAAGTTTGGCGCATCCAATCTTCAAAAGTTTTTAAACAATTTATCATGTGCTCAAAATGTGTTGCGTTTGTCCCACGCTCGCTTGACGTTGATGATGCTCCTGCATCACTCAACTAAATGGATAGTAGATTGCACCAAATTTTTCCCGGTGCTTCTGGTTTTTAGAGGTGAAAGTTCAATACCTAGTCCTTTGGACCAAGCATAATCGTTCACTTTCTTTGGCTGGGGAGAGTTTGAAGTAGAGGTCTCGGTAAGTGAAGAGGGAGTTAGTCAGGCTTTTCCTTTATGGATAGGGAGCTTGATAGCCTCTTCATTATCCTTAAGGAAAGGTATTAACGAATCGAGTACAGTGTTGAGAGTAGAATCACTCTCCTCAGATTCTCTAAAACCAGGTTCCACAACAGGTTCCGTCATTAAAGGCAAGGGAGGGAAAATGGCCCGATATGAGGTAAGTATACCAGGAGAAAAGGAGGGAGAACCCATCGCTAACGGAGAGCTAGAAATTGAAGTGACTGGAACAGGGAGAGGGTCTCTAAGGTCC
Source organism: Picea engelmannii (assembly GCA_009831015.1). NCBI lineage: Eukaryota > Viridiplantae > Streptophyta > Pinopsida > Pinales > Pinaceae > Picea > Picea engelmannii. The sequence goes on along the minus strand of ML804566.1, from coordinate 163,840 downwards.
GTGCAAGGAGAAAATACTTCTGGAGGATATAAACCTCTCGATTTGAACTTGTGATCTCTTAGGAGAAACACATGTTTTTAACCATTAGACCAACCTTTATAATTTCTATAAAACCATTAGAAATAAAATGAAATCCACTTTATAAATATATAAATCCATTAAATTAATATTGAAATCAACAACTTAATATATACTAAAATATTATATTATTTTTAATGACTAAAACATGTCCTAAGCTTTTGCATTAATAAAAATAAGTAATTATTTAACCTATAAAATAGTATGAATTTTATAATAAAACCCGTTTTTTTAAATATGGTTACATATTGAGATGATTTGGTTAGATCATTCCCAGTGGGGGTGTTTTTATTTTTTCAATAAAAATAGTAATAATAAACATTAATAAGATTTTAATTATTTAAATAATGAAAAATAAATAAAAATATTAAAAATAATATATAAACTTTTATCTTTAAAGGAATACTCAATCACACCTTATAAGAATTACACAATATAGCGAATATCATATGATCATTGTAAAGTTTTTGTGGGAAGTGACATCCTTACAAATAATTCCATCCTTTGAACTTTTGATACATTGTCGAGGGTTGTCATCCTTAAGAAGAGACTTTCCTATAAAGTTGGTTGTGGTCGTCTATTTTACATAGGATTTTTATTAAATAATGATTACTTTTCATCTTTGAAGTTGTTCAACAAAGAAAAAACTACTATGGATAAGGGCTATCTATTTAAAAATTAGAAAATTATGTTATATGTATATTAGTACACGACTTGACATTAAAATATTTACTTAAGAGTATATTTCAGATTGATGTTACCTTATTTTGTATTTATTTATGTACATTGTTCTCAAAGATTAATCAATAAAGAGTATGATGTTTTCTTTTTTATATTAATATTTTTAAAAAAATTGATAGTTATGATTATATGTGATTTACTATTTTGGAAACCATAATCATAATAAATAAGAAAAAAAACAAATGTTTAATGTTCAAACAAGTATTTGTATTTTGAATTTTAGATATTTGAAAAAATTAAAATTTATATAGCAATGATAGAATCCTAAGAGTTAAAAAGTATAAACCATAGAAAATTATTAATTCTAGTCGAGACAAAATTCATAACAAAATAAGATTATATTGACCAACTTATGAGGTTTTGTGCCTATTTTTGCCCATTTTGGGGGCTTTCTATACCATGGAATCTTGATCAATGAGAATAGGGTTAGAGGGTGTGCCTTCTGATCCTTTAGTGCACTAAATTGCTTCTAGAGGATCATTCTCATTATCTGAGGGTTGAACACAATGATGTCAATATCAAAGAAAGCTTTGTAGACTATCTTAAATTTCCTGTCCATCAGGTCCAATTTATAGAGGATAGTCTGTTGTTGTTTCTCTTTTTCCTCCAAAAAATAGGTTATAAAGGCTTTGTTTAGTTAATAGAGTGAACAATGAGCTTGAAGATTTTGGTATCCCATGTAAAATAAAATCCCAAGTTAGGAATCCAACCCTTGAATTCAACTTCAATTTGGTCTTTGGAAAGCTTCTTTCTTTTCTGCAGAACCAAGTTTTACATCTAGGCCATCTCTTCCTTCACTTAAAAAGAAAAACAGTTTTGGTAATCATTGGTTTCCTTCATGGCCTCCTTTTGGGCTTTGGTTATGCCCTAAGGAGGCTTATGAGGAGTGGAATTTTTGACATTTTACCTGGATCCCCATTAGAGCCCCCTTTTGTTGGACTTCGGGCCCAACTCACTACCCATTTTTGGCATTGTCAAATGCGAAAGCAAGACAAGTGTGGAAGAAGGGAGGTCGTGGAAAGCAAAAGAGGGAAGACTAGTGCCCAAGAGGAGAGGATCAAGACCCAAGAGGATTTCACCCACCCCACAGAGAAAACCAATATAACATTCCCAATCTCAACCAATTGTGGATGTGAATCATAAATTGCAGAACTAGGGATGGCTAAGCCAAAAAACAAAGAGTTCGGTTCTAGAAAACTAATTGGCGAGTTTGAATTTGAGCCAGGGGAGCTAAACCTTGGGAAGAGACCATCACCACCACTTTTATTTTCAATTTCAAAAGACTCAATTAAGAATATATTTTTCTACAAAGTTGTATAGAATTTTAAAGTAAATCTAGTAACTCCTTACCTTTTTTAAAATCAGATAAACCAAATTTGGTCTTAGTGGACATTAACCACCACCACCATAATCATAAAAAATATTATATAAATGTAAGATTTAAGTTACTAGATTCCAATAAACCAAATGACCATATATTGAGAGAATCTTTATTTTGATGCTCTCTAAATTAATTAGATCTAATATATCAATTTTTCTTGTTATTATTTTTGCAGAATTCTAGATTTGACCTCTTATCACTAAGGTTTATTTCACATTATCACCTTCTTGCATTAGCTTCATTGCTTACTTGAGCCTAATATTGTTAAATAGAGTATTTTTTTCTTTGCACTTCAATCTTCCATGCATTGTAAGCATAGTTATCAACAATCTTAGTATAAGGCTTGGATATTGACAATATTCCACTATCTAATACCTCTATCTTAATCCTAATTTTAGGATCATACAAGAGATACCCATATAGTAATTATGGTATAAGAAAAATTAGAATAAGGGATTTTGTTCATTTAGGGATTACTCAACGAACCATCTTTCAAAGGGGTGTGTCGATTCATTCTCACTGTTTGTTGACTTGGATTCTTATTCGATGAGTAATTTCGACAACAGAGTTGAGTCTGTGAGATCTTTTATATGGAGGAGTATCTCCTCTGCTTGACCCTGATTTATTTCTAGTACTTTAATGAAAAGTCGATCTCGCATATGGCCATCTTCATTAGTTCTATACCACACCTTCGTATACTGACGATCAATATGAAGCTTCTGGTGTAGGAAGTCTTTAATATGCATGCTAGCATTTATAATAGGAGATTGACATATCACAGACCCTGAGTCATCGATGTTCATACTTTCAACTATGTCGATTTCTTGATGGGTGCTACTGCTTACCTCTCTCAACTACCAACTTATACTCCTCCAAGGAACCGTCGAGGTTGCTTCTATTTCCAAGTTTATCAATCAACCCATGCTTGACTCAGACTGCTCACAGGCTCCAACAATTTGTCGCTCCTAGGGGTGCTTGTGATTTGATCTCTGGGGATACCTCGTGTTTCACACTTCTTCTCTCCTCTTTTTCCTTTTATCCCGCTCCAATTTCTAGATGTTGGGTGAGGGCTTATGGATCTACATTCGTCGTGCAATCTTCCCTCTTGATTCTAGTTTTTCTCCTATTTCACTTGTCTTCCTCCTTGCTTCAGACATTATTTGCTTCGGTGTGGTCGACTCGGCTTATGGCATCTCACGGATCATCCATCCCCCCATCATCCGCTCGACTTACTCGAAGTTGGTGATGTTAACCATGCTTGTTATGCTCATTTCTTCAGGAAGTAATCCTAGGCTTCACATGTGCCCTTACAAATAGCTTCTAAGAATTCTTCCCACTCGTCTTTCTCTTTCTCCCAATTACAATTTGGCAGAGGTGTACTTAAGAGAGGTTAGTATTCAACAATATCTCTGACTCCTTTATCTAGAAAAAAAATGTGTAACAAGGATGGAATGGTACAAAGGAAGTCGTCGTGAAGATCAGTACAAAACTCATCTTTAACAATTTTGATTGATGATCTATCTTCAATGACTTGTTCTTCGATATAGTCTTGGATGATTCTTTCAAACCACTTGTTTAGATTTGTTTGACCATCGCTGGTTATTTCTAGCATTAACTATTCATTTGGAGTTAGTTTGCGCATTATAAGGTCTGTTAAGGTATTCAAATAGTGCTTCTAGAATGGCTTCTAGGAACCGTTCGTGAGTCTTTGTAAAGAACTGTGCTCGAGCTTATGCTAATGTCAGTCAATTTCTCATTGCATAATTTTTTATGTAGTTTTTAATCTTTCGCTCCCACCACTCACACATGTCTTCCAAGATTAACATCTATGTGCTCATTACTTTACATGCCCAAGTTCAGAACCACCAGAAACAAAACCATTGTTGTAATTTAAGGAAAAGTATGAAAGTGTTACCAGTAGTTCATCATACATAGCAACATATACAATACAATACTATACACACATACACATAGACATATACAGAAGCATACACAAAGTAGCGGGAGAACCAACAATATGCACTTTATTATGTACAACAACAACCATCTTTCCTTTGTTACATAGTCACGTATATACTTGTGTTTTTAGTTGTATGACAATTACAACTTCCTAACTGTCTTGGATGGTCAACCCAACTGGCTATTAGACCGACTCACATACTCGACTGACTTACACATCCAACTTGTTCGATTGTCGAGTCTAGTCAGCAGGGATGACTAGCCCCTACAACATGTGCCAAGTAGAGGCCTCTCCTAGATTGATTAGTTCAAGTGGGTGGGCATATCCTAAATTTATTAGTTCAAAGTGGGTGACCATGCTTCTCCTTGAGTGAAGGAAAGCAAAAGGAATGTATAAAGAGCTAGTGACTAGTTACTAGAATAGACTCAACCAACATCATAGATATACTTAGAATTTATCATAAGAGTCACTCCTTGATCATGATGACTGGACTTATCTCTAGAATGAGAATGATTCTATCATCTCTTTGAGCTATCTTAGGGGCTAACTCCCTTATAGCTTTCACTGTAGTATTAAGCTAATTCTTTTATAACTTTTACTCTTGTCTTGGGTAGTTGAGGGTTTTCTCTCACCAACTTGGGATCAATATTGACCATCACATACTTGTCACGACCAATATATATATATATATATATATATATATATATATATAAAGCAAGGAGCCCAAATCAAACAAATACTTCATTTTCTCTTGTTTAGTTTATTATGAGATTTGACATATATATTATTGCATGTTTGGAAATCCTCACATTTTCAAATTTTGGATTTGTTAGGAAGTGTGTTACTATTCCAACACATCGTCATCGAGTGCCTTTTGTCTCAGTATACCATTATTTATATATCTTGGAAAATACACTCCCTTTTAGCATCAAATCTAATTTATAGTGTACACCACATATTTTACCCAATTACTTATTCATTGTGATGTGTTTGTCACTTCTTCTCCACCTTAAATGTTAAATACATCTTTTATAAAAAAAATTGATAAACTCAATCTTATCTCTTGATATTTTTTCTTATCATCTTTCTTTAACAAAATCTTTCAATTATTTTAAACATTTCAGGATATTGGGGGCCCAACATTATATTTTCGAATTTTGGATTTGTTAGGAAGTGTGTTACTATCTCGACACATTGCAGAATATTGGGGGCTCAACATCACATTTTCAAATGTTGGATTTGTTAGGAAGTGTGTTACTATCCCGACACATCGCGGAATATTGGGGGCCCAACATCACATTTTCAAATTTTGGATTTGTCAGGAAGTGTGTTACTATCGTGACAAATTGTCAAATTGTCACCGAGTGCCTTTTGTCTCAGTGTACCATTATTTATGTAGCTTGGAAGAGACACTCCCATTTAGCATCCAATCTAATTTTTAGTGTACAACACATACTTTACCCAAATTATTTATTCATTATGATGTGTTTGTCACTTCTTCTCCTCCTTTTTTTTCAACGAAAAAAAATACGCTTTATATTCAAAAGGATATAAAAGTGTACAATGCTAATGTGGCTGGTCTATCACAAGAAAACAAGATTTTATGCCTATGTGTCAAAACTATCCAAGCTGATCAAGGATGTAACTAGTCACAACTAGACCAATGTCTATCCCATGGGTGGGCATCCTTCAAGGCTAGTGCCTCTCAAAGAAGGATCCTCGAGGAAGGTCCCTCATTTCCTTCTTCCCATCTAGTAAAGCTAATGTGAMSCRGAGGCATATACAATGCTTTTTTTGAGAGCATGTCAGCCTCAATATTTTCCTCCCTGTAAATGTGAGAAGAAGTGAGATGATGAATCTGCTGAGTCGCTTCACATGTTCTCTCCTTCCAGCTCGCCAGGTCYGCAACATGGAAGTCAGCGCGCCCATTAAGCCAATCGATAATAAGCTTGGAGTCACCAAAYAGTAGGAGCTCATTGATGTGTAATCGGCTTGCCAGAATACATGACGCCCACGCTGCYAAGAGTTCAGCCTTTGTGTTTGATCCAGTCCCACAGTTTAGTGTCCACCGGTAACAAGTCTGAGAATTTATAGCGATCCTCCCACCTGCCCCGCATAATAAGCCTTCCTGTTGCGCCGCTCCATCGAACCAGGCCACAACTTTATCTAGAGGGACGTTGAAGATGGCTCTGCAAGGTTTTGTGGTCGGTGTCTGCTTCCTGCTCACGGCCATCTCGGCAAAGATAGCGCTGGCCACCCTGTGTGTGGAAGGTATCTTGTCTTCGAACAATGCCTCATTAATGTGCTTCCATATATGCCAGCAGAGAAGTATAGGGAGATTCAACTGGTTCGTTGAGACCCGCATCCAAGTCTGGAAACACTGAGAGAGGCTGTTACCTGTCCAGTTTGATGTGTGCAAACAAACCAGTGTTAATAATTGCCATACGGCTCTGGTGAATGGGCATTCTATGAATACGTGGACGGCTGAATCAAAATTTGAATTGCAGAGACAACAAATGCTGGGCCCCGACCATCCACGCGCTTGTAGATTCGGCCACAATAAAATTTTGTTTTTAAGTAAGAGCCAGATGAATATCTTTTGCTTGAGCGGGCAGTCGCTCCTCCAGATCTGTCCATGTCCACGCACCATTGATAATGACCAGCACTTTGTAGCTAATGCAATGTAGGCGTTTTTTGCGGTGAGGACAACAGATCTGTCCCCTCCCGTCCACATGAGCAAATCGGGCCTGTCCTGTAGTCGGATGCCTAAATCTCTGAGTCTGAGCGTATACCTGTCCCATTTAATAGCATGATCAACGTCCAACCCAATCTCCTCGCTGCTGAGCCAGCGGTCGCTCAAAAGACCCCCGCTAGTTGAAGAAATAAATTGATAAAGGAAGAAAAGATTTTTTTGGTGAAGGTGCTTCAACAGTTCTGTGGAAAGCATGGCAAGCTTGCCCAATCCCAGCAAACTGTCCCTTCCAACTTCAATCAGATGACCATTACCAGGAGCCCAAGTGAGCCATTGAAGAATGATAGGTAGGGTTGTTAAAAGGTGTTTCCAGGTTGTTAAAAGGTGTTCTCCTCCTTAAATGTTAAATACATCTTTTATAAATTTTAACCAAATCTTTTATACATCTTTCTATAACCAAATCTTTCAATTATTTTAAACATGGAGACCAAGCATTTTCAGAATATTGGGGGCTCAACATCACATTTTCAAATTTTGGATTTGTTAGGAAGTGTGTTACTATCCCAACACATTGTCATCGAGTGCATTTTGTTTCAGTGTACCATTATTTATGTAGCTTGGAAGAGACACTCCCATTTAGCATCAAATCCAATTTATAGTGTACAACACATACTTTACCCAAATTACTTATTCATTGTGATGTGTTTGTCACTTCTTCTCCACCTTAAAATCTTTCAATTATTATTTTAAAGATGGAGACCAAGCATTTTCCAAATATAGAGCATCTTACTCAAGAACAATAGTACCTTATAGACCCATTTAAATTTTCCGAATATAGAGCATCTTATTCAAGAACGAGAGTACCTTATAGACCCATTTAAGAGCATCACAAGTCACTTACAAGGTAACAACCATTCCTCCCAACCACCCAAACTACATCCAATGGACATAACAAATCATTTAATATTATTATTATTAATATTTAATTAAATATTTTACTATTATAATTAATATACCCAATTAACATATCATTTACTATTATGATTATTAATTAAATATTTTACTCTTGTAATTAATATTAAATTGTATATTTTCTATAATCCTATTCACTACGTGTGGAACCCCTTCTTGTTGGACCCCCTTCTAGTTATTATTATTAGTAAAATTAAATATAATATTGCAAAAGACGTTATGGTTGAATAGAATGTTCTAGCCATGGCTCTTCATGCTAGGGACTAGATATATAATTTATTTTAGCCACATTGATTTTTATGCACATTAATCATTTAAAAAAAAACCATGTGCTTGAGGGCCAAAATCAATAGTCAAATTTAGAAGCTCGCATGTGAAATGTCACATCTTATGCGTACCATGGAGAGATTTTTAATTTATAAATTTTCTCTATATAATAAAGAATGTACCATAAAATAAACGAAAATCCACGTTGGATGGCACTAAGTTTTGTTTACCACAGTTGCCACCTGGCAATCATATATTTAAACCCCGATTAAATTTCACCGAGAATTATTATCTTACCTAACTAACCCTAACTCACCATTGCCACCTGGCAATCAAATATTTAAACCCGGGTTAAATTTCACCGAGAATCATTATCTTAAACTAATCCTAACCCTAACCCCACCATTACCATACCATGTGGACAACATTTATTTCTTATTTCATTCAAAGAAGTTAGCACCTTGGAGGGCGTGAGAAGGAATTTTCTTCCGTACATTCAACGAGAATATGCGAAGAAGTTTTCTCCAAATCTGAAAATGGCAGCATGTGCATCGTCAAATGCTTGGAGATCCAGTCAACAGTCCATTATTTCTTTCTCCAGATGTAAAGAAGAAAAGGAAATGACGCGGTCAAATGGACAGTTGAGTAAATCCTTTAAACTAATCGATAGATTTAACTATTTTTTTATGATTGAATTGGACCAGCAATCCGACCGTTAAAAGTAACTTTACTCCTAGATTAGATAATTCTGGAATTTGATTGGGCTGTGGATGAAAATTCTTGACTGTTTCAAAGATTCTGAAACAAAATTATAGTACAAATTTCTTTCACCAAACCACAGACCACAGACCATGGACAATCAAACTTACCGACATTACACAGTTAGAACAATTTCTTCGAGAGGGTTTGGTGATGAGAAGCAAAACTATCAAACCACGAGGACCCGAGTCCATAGATTATAATTATTTTTTATCGTCATTCTAAACGTAACGGCGTTAGGGCGCCAAAAATCCTGGCCACCAGAAACGCCCGCCGGCAAAACCGCGTGCCGGACACTTTGGTCGTGGCCTGCTGTGCCGTGGACCCGGTCGTGACCTGCTGTACCGGTAAGAGCCGGCTGCCTATATATATTCTCGTTTGCTCTGCTTTACGTTACTGATTTACAGAAATGTGATTACAGGCATTTCTATGGAGTAGAGCTTTGGTGGATGGAACCTGGAACGATCTTAAAAGAGAGGAGCAGAGGGCGACCTCCAGTGCGATTTTGTCTAGGTGGGTATTCGTTTCCATTTCGGAATTTTTTAGTTTTTTTTAGTTTTAAGGTCTGGCAGTGAAGGAATATGGGATCGATGCTTTATTGTATTTTGCTTCTAACGAGCTCCTTTTGTGTTTATTTGGTGTAGAATTCGTTAGTCTGCATCCATTTGGCCTTTTGTTTTGTGGGTTTTTCATTATTGTTGGAATCAAATTTCGATTCCTTAGAGAATTTTGGTACAGGATTTCTCAAACTGAGACTGGGCAGTATTCAGTTTTTTTTCCCAGGAAGGAAAATCATACATATCGAATACCCTGCCTCCTCTCTCTTTTTCTGAAGTTCACTCAATCTGGAGCTTTATTTTTCATTTTCATTTTGTTTTGAATGGTCAGAAAATATGTGTTCCTGATATGCTTGTAAGTTTTGCCTTCTATATGTGTTGGAATAGACAATATGAGGGTTTCGCCTCTTTAATTACTGAACCTCCGTAGTTTATTAATTGAACACTGCCCTGCCAATATCTCTGTTAAGTTCCTGTCTTTATGTGTTCTCACTTTATCCGTTGCTCTTCACCCTGGTATCTTAGTAGTTTATTAATTGAACACTGCCTTGCCAATATCTCTGTTAAGTTCCTTTATGTGTTCTCACTTTATCCGTTGCTCTTCACCCTGGTATCTTAGGCCACTCACTCAGGTTTACTTTTTCCAGAGTTATGAACAAGTGCTTGTGGCTATGTTTCTGTCTCGGGTGTATTTGACAGAAGAGCACAAGCTTTTGCTGCAGGCCAAGCGAAGGCAAACAAAATCTTTATTTTTTTCCAGAGTTATGAACAAGTGCTTGTGGCTATGTTTCTGTCTCGGTTGTACTTAAGTTCCTTTCTTTATGTGTTCTCACTTTATCCGTTGCTCTTCACCCTGTTATCTTAGGCCACTCACTCAGGTTTACTTTTTCCAGAGTTATGAACAAGTGTTTGTGGCTATGTTTCTGTCTCGGGTGTATTTGACAGAAGAGCACAAGCTTTTGCTGCAGGCCAAGCGAAGGCAAACAAAATCTTTATTTTTTTCCAGAGTTATGAACAAGGGCTTGTGGCTATGTTTCTGTCTCGGTTGTACTTGACAGAAGAGCACAAGCTTTTGCTGCAGGCCAAGCTAAGGCAAACAAAATCTTTGTTTTTTCCAGAGTTATGAACAAGTGCTTGTGGCTATTTGTTTGTCTCGGGTGTATTTGACAGAAAAGCACAAGCTTTTGCTGCAGGCCAACAAAATCTTTAGAAAAAGACTATTTATGCAACAAAATGCACTTTCTCGGCAACCCTTCACCGGGATCCAGTGAAAATCTACTTCGAATCACCTGGAATCCGGCCGAAACACAGCCTGGCGAGGCCATAAATTGGTCCGCAGACGTCAAAACCTCGCATGGTAGGCAGAACTGTAAACAGATAGGGTGTTGTTTGACAGTTCTGTAATCTTCTACCAGATTCCAGCAGGAAACACGCCGGAAAAGGTTGCCGGAAAAAATGCATTTTGCTGCACTTTTATCCTATTTCCGGTAGTTATGTTAAGTGGTTCATTCGTTCACGGCATTTGACATTTCGCCCATGAGAGCAGGCTGCTTGCTGTGACCGACCTTTCCCCAAAAAAAATTCGTATGATTTGTGTTATTGGTCAGTATACTTGATTTTTAGGTCTGTGCAGTAAATCTCTTTAACAATTATTTGTATCGGCAATTCTTTTAATGTCAATTATATTTTCCATCCAAGATTTGGAACTTCTTTTCACTGCAATTAAGAGAAGTCAGTTCATTTCCTTGCCTATTGTTTATTTTATATGATCCACATTTGACCATTATCCTTTGCAAGCCAGAGGGAGTATTGGGAGTTAACGGTCTAGGTTGTGTACTGTCCACGCAATTCATTAGTTATGTCTCAAATCTCCATTTGCGGGACTGCGTTTGTTGCTGTAAAATTGCTTTGTCAGAGATGGGGAGTATCCGATCTTCTGGAAGACTGGCAGTTAAGAACGACTCTCAGGTTCAAGAACTACTGTAATCTCTATACTATACTTTTTCCTCTTTCTCTATACTATACTTTTTCCTTTTTTCCTTGCAAGGGGCAGCATTGAATAGTAGAGTCTGATTACTTGGATTGATTATCAAAGTTAAAACCAAATTAAAATCAAGAAGTCTTTTAAGATCTCCAATGAGTAAAAATATTACATTCTAGCCATCTTCTCGTTTTGTGAAAATTGTTAAGTTTATTTGAATATGCACAGCTCTTTTCCAGATATTCCAAAAATGACAAAGCTCTTCTTATTTTCCTCGGCCCATCTTTCTGAGCTTCCAGATTCAGGTTGATTTGTCATTGAAGGTACAATGTTAGAAAAACTTGGAACATCAGTTGTAGAAGATTATGTCTTCCCAGCCCATCTTTCTAAACTTCCAGATTTAGGTTGATTTGTCAGTCAAAGTCTAATGTTAGAAATACTTGGAACAACATTTGTCGAAGATTATGTCCCCAAGTTTGGGATGCATTAAAAAACAAGGGCTAAAACAAAATGGATTTTAATTTTCAATCAAATTCAAAAATTAAATTTAAAAATTTAGCAGTTGCAGCTATTAGTGAGAAAAAAGAAAAGATAAAGGGACTTTAGATGCACCTCTTCCTGTTTAGACGAAAGGAAGTAGACACCACTACTAAGTTTAGGGGCTTGCCCCTCCTTAGACACCTGATTCGCCACTCCTTAGACACCAGATTCTGTAATGAACAGCTTCATGATTATTATTTCATCCTTTCCTTGGCCTTAATTAGTGACATATACAACTATTCCAAAATATAGAAAACGAGGGCCAGATTACAGGGATTGGTAAAAGCACACTCATGATTAAGTAAATGTCTCCCCAAAAAAATGCCTTGCGTTCCGACCTTATGTGCCTTGAGCTACTCCCTTGTGACCTATATTACTTGCAGAGTTACATTTGGATCTTAGACTCACACCATCAATTTTGCCTTTAATTTGTCCAACCGTCCACCTCATTTTTCCAAGTCAACCTGCAGTTTTGCTATAGTCCTAACCTCGTTCCTTTAAAGTTTTATCACCTCATGAAGGTCTGTTGCCGTCCTGATAGAATTTGGAGAATGTTTTGACCAATGTGCCACACGTTGTGAAACATGGTGAAACTTCAGAGGTCTGTTCAGGATTTCTACTACGCAGCCCTTCATTGCTCTCTGCCAGGATAAGTACAATCTTTGTGGACCTAGCACTTCCAAGATCATCTATGGTAATCACTTCATAGGCTCTCCCTTTTGCTGCTCGCCAGCCCTTCTACTTCTAAAAGGCCCGTCTAGAAGTCTTTAGAGTGTTTCCGACCTCAACCTCTCTCCTTGCCCTCGTCAATTTCTGCTTGTGTATCGGTTTCAGTGCTCCTTCCATTGACCACTTATTTTCCGCGCGGGAAAAGGGGTACTCATTCCGCCCCCTTCCAGACCACATTTCTGGCAAGAATCTAGATTTTACCCCTCCGACAAATCGCAATCTGGTCCACCACAAACTGTACCGTAATTTTAGAGTATAATCGTGTCTTTCGATCTACTACCAAAATGACCGAAATCGCGATATGAACAACAAAAATATGTGGTTTCAATAATCACGAGTTTGCTCGATTCAGAGGCAAAATTGATAACCCGGGTCTAAATTCGAACCGAGGAAGACTAAACATGTAACAAAAGGCACTTTCCCAGTAACCCCTCGTTCGAATCCGGTGAGTTAAATCTAGTTTGAAATACCTGGAATCTGGCTAAAACACAGCATGGTGCGACCATGGATCGAACCAGAGACATCAAAAACCCGTGGAACAGGCAGAACTGTGAACAAATGGGTTGTTGTTCGACAGTGTTGTAATTCTGTGCCAGAGTGCAGCAGGAAACACTCTAGAAAATGTTGCCGGAAGGGTGAAATTTGTTGCACATTTATCCTGATTTTTTCGAACCACCTAAGATACTCCACGTCCTTAATATCATACTCATCTCAATTCGAATATCTAATATAAGTCCAAAATCTAGCAATTGAATGCACCCATTTAGGTCCTGTCATTATTTAATTAATATCACTAGATAGCTCTAAGGGTTGCTTGACGCATTAAGAATTTATGCATATGCATATAATTTATTTGATTGATGTTCTGAGGAGGATTGAGTTTTAGTTTAGTACAAGTTCAATTTAGAAAATTGGATTGGTTACAAATGTTCAAACTTCAAACAGTGTAACATAAAGATCATATGATAAGTGACTTCTTGCTTTTTGCAGATTATACTGAAAATGGAATACCACACAGCTTATGAATTGGAGCTTGCAAGCAGCCCTTAACAACATTTCAAAAAATAGTGGTAAATAATCAAGCAGGTAGAAATCTTAGGTGAGTATTGTGATTTGATTCGGGATATCTTTCAGAAAGCAATGTCTTTGGCATCTGCATGCCAGGAATCAATGAGGGGAGATGACAACAGTTATCAGACTAGCTCTTGGTACCGTGGAAACCTCCAAGGTGTTCCTGAAATCTCCAAAAGCATGAGTATGCAGTACACGCCTGAAGAAATCAGTCGGAATCTCCAACAACTTGGTTGGAGAAGAAATTCCTTCAGATCTCGTTCAACAGATTTAAGCCCAAAACAGGATGGTAACTTTGCTATTGATCACACATCTATGATTGGCGAGCGTATTGGTGGAACCACAAAGATGATTGATCAGAGATCTCCTATTTCTCCCCTTTCTCCTCAAGGGACTGGATCTGATGGTTTGCCTCAGACCAATCGTAGTCAAACCAGTGAAAGAAACCAAATGAATGATGATATAATCCAGAGATCTTCACACAATGATGGTTCATACATTCATGAAAGTTTTCCATATAACAGTGAACATTCACATGAGAGCTCTATATGTATACAATCTTCATCTGGTGGAAGTCCTTTGTCTTCACAGCATTCACAAACTTATTCTTGTGATTCTAGATATTTCCATACAGCAGAGGATGCAGTCGACCTAGTTGGAAATGGTTACAGTGACAATGAGCAGCCAGCGAATTTGAAGATGTTAGAGGAAATAAAAACGGCATTGTTGGGGCCTGATGGTGATGATACTGCAGATATGGAATATGTCTATGTGGATAATGCAATTCATTCTAATTCAGAGTGGAGTCTGGACGCGTTGAGTGACTTCAACGATTTTCTTGACCAAACCTCCAACCCTGGTTACCCCCAAACAAATCAGGCAGATAGCTCCAGGGCACCAGATAACTTGCAGCAGCTACCAAATCATGGGGATCAAAATGTTAAAATAGAAACAGCGAATGAAGTTACCTTAAAAACTGAACACTGCTCACCCAGCAATTCTCATGAGGAACAACCGGACATCAATGGGTTGGAGAGTCCTCAGGGTGATGTAAAATCCTTGCTTATTGAATGTGCTAAAGCTATTGCAGATGATCGTAATGCAGATAAATTGATTGCAAGGTTGAGACAAGTTGTAGACATATTTGGGGATCCATTACAAAGGTTAGCTGCATATATGGTAGAAGGTCTTGTAGCAAAGCTACATTTTTCAGGAGGACATATTTATAAAACCCTAAAATGCAAGGAGCCTACCAGTTCCGAACTCCTTTCTTACATGCATATTCTATATGAAGTTTGCCCTTATTTCAAATTTGGGTATGTAGCTGCAAATGGTGCCATCGCAGAAGCATTTAAAGACAAAGACAGAGTGCACATTATTGATTTTCAGATCGCTCAAGGTAGCCAGTGGGTAACATTAATTCAAGCATTTGCAGCAAGACAAGGTGGCTCGCCTCATGTTCGCATTACAGGTGTAGATGATCCTAATTCAGAGTATGCTCGAGGTCAGGGATTACAATTAGTTGGCAAAAGATTATCAAAGCTTGCAGAAAGCTGTCAAGTTCCTTTCGAATTTCATGCTTTGTCTGTGTTTGGATCTGATGTTTATGCTGATATGCTTGATGTTCGGGCCGGGGAAGCTTTGGCTGTAAATTTTCCTTTACAGCTCCATCATATGCCTGATGAGAGTGTGACTACAAGTAACCATCGAGATCGGCTTTTAAGAATGGTCAAAGGCTTGGCTCCAAACGTGGTAACATTGGTGGAGCAAGAAGCTAATACTAATACTGCACCTTTCTTTCCCAGGTTCATGGAGACTTTGAGTTATTACACTGCTATGTTTGAATCATTGGATGTAACTCTGCCAAGGGATAGCAAAGAGCGTGTCAGCGTGGAACAGCACTGTCTAGCACGTGATATAGTGAATGTTATTGCCTGTGAAGGTGCCGAAAGAGTGGAAAGGCATGAGCTTTTTGGTAAGTGGAGGTCTCGTCTGACTATGGCTGGTTTTAAATCTTACCCTCTGAGCGCACATGTTAACTCCACTATCAAGGTTGTCTTGAACTCCTATAATCAGAATTATAGGTTGGTAGAAAAGGATGAAGCTCTTTATCTGGGCTGGTTAGACAGGGACTTGATCGTGGCTTCAGCATGGAAGTAATAATGTGTTAACATAGCCTCTCCTAGTGAAGGAAAGTATTTGTTTATGACTTGGGCTAACTTATTGAAAACATTTAGCAGTACACGTCAAGTTTCATCGATAGGACCTGTATGAATGGAGATAGTCGCTTAGTCACAAGGTTATCGAAGCTGGTATAGCTAAATTCAAAATCTGAAAGTAAAGTTATTCCCACAAATTTGGTATTTGGGAATACCAATACTGAAAAGCAAAGGATTGCGGACTTGTCTTATTTATTTTGAGTTGTCTTTGCTTCTGGCTTTAATGCACACGATTTTGTTAATAATTGATTGTTTCATTTCAAGAAAAGTCTTAAACATGTGTTCAATTTAGAGGTCAAACAGTGGTATTGTTGGTGTTTAGAATTGTTTCAACATCTTGGTTATTAGTTATTTCAGTCATGAACTAATGGGTTACCTGGTTAGAATCTGTATGAAACTTGATCAAATTTCCAGTTTGTGGTAGCAGTTACAACTGTAGTCATGGCATTCGTCACGTTTAAAAAAATCGAAATTGGCTGAGTCTCTAGTATTGGGGAGTAAATTTGCCAGATCCTCCATGCCACGATTCGAATCGGCCAGGCAAATTAATATAATAAGATTCGTTAAAGATTTTTTGTTAGACTTAAACACGCATTTATCGTTAATTTAATAATATATGATGTTTTAACTAATTTTCAAACTTGACATTTAAATTGATTATTTTGATCAACTTTGATGTTATAAAGAGTATCCATATTGGTTTATTATTTGAAAATAAGAAATTATTACAAAGTTTTTTTCAATCTCTTTGCTTGAACTTAGTGGCAAATTTGATTAAATTAGTTAATAATATTTTTATAATAAAATTAGTAAAACAATAAGATTTTTATTGGGTTAAATTTAAAGAAAACAACACATATGCAGACAGATAAGCAATTTTTCTGAAAACTTGTGTTCTGAATCAAATTTAAAATTATAAAGAAAATCTGTATTTTTTTTAAATTCTGAAGTTATAATAAAACTTGTTTAGTTCCTTTTGCCAAACTTAGTGGCAAAATTTGCAATGAAAACAAACCAGGTGTCTAAGGTTAAAACGAAAATCCATTGACCATTGAGGGAATAAAAGTATATTCAATTCTTGTGAAGCTTCTATTGATTACAATAGAAGGCAGAAAACTATTCTCAGTCATCAGGTATTGAACTGAGCTTTTTAACAAGTTTGCTCCCAAGATGCATTCTTGGGAGTAGTTACAAAACCATTGCTATGTGATATACTTGAATCCTCTGTTGAAATATTGCCGCAGATTGCCTTTCATACACTAAGAAATTTGAAGCTGGGTGTAAAATGCATAACGAAAATAAAGAAATACCTGATGTTGGTTCTTCCTCCATTGATAATTTTTTTGTCAGGACACTTTCTCTTTATCCATGTGTCACAAGTCTTTATGGCTCTCGATTCTGTATCCAACCTGAAATATTTTCTTGGACTATATGTCTACAATTATAAAATGAACTCTTTGCTTGGGCTTCCAGTTCTACAGTATATTTGAAAGAACAATTAATAATCCTATTATTTTGATTTTCATCTCCACCGTGGACCTTCTTTTTTACCTTTCATGATGATAAGGTTTGCTTGGAACTTAGCAACGAATTACATTTGTAGGATGTTGTGAATTACACAGGAAATGTCCCGTAGCAATATTAATAATCATCCCTACTTTTTAAAATCATAGAATGGTTTTTCAGTGGGCTGCAGTGATCCAAATGCACGTTATTGGACCTTTTAACGATCTTTCAGGTTATCTAATTGGTTACCCACTTCTGAGCAATTTGTTTAATTAAGAATTGAAGTCAATTCAGTGCTTTTTCCCATTTCATTAGATGGTTTTCTCTATAAAGGACTTTCCCTGTTACTTCCCATGTTTGTGCCTTGAGTACTTCATCTTCTATCTGTTGTGCTAATAGTGTCGATCTAGTCAATTCAGTGCTTTTCACAATTCTGGGATGCTAGTTAAATTCCATTAGAGTCAGATAACAAGTGCACAACATCAAAACAGTCACAATATCGGTGGTAGACACATCATAAAAACACTCACATCTTTCAGGTTCTGTAATTGGTTCCCACTTCTGAGCAATTTGCTTAATTAAGAATTTAAGTCCAATTAAGCGTTTTTACCCAATTCATTAGATGTTTTTCTCGATGGAGGATTTTCCATGTTACTTCCCATGTTTGTGCCAATACTTCATCTTCTATCTGTTGTTGTAGAAGTGCCGATCTAGTCAATTCAGTGCTTTTCCGAACTCTGGGACACTAGTTAAATTCCTTTGGAATCAGATAAGAAGTGCATAACATCAAAACAGTCACAATCTTATGGGCAGACTAACCTATTCAAGGGGATTGGAATATTCGACTCGCCTGTGAAGCTTGGGCATGTTATGGTTTCCTCTATCCAGCTTTATATCGACAGTGGCTTCCCTACTGCAATATTAGTGCAGCGGCTAGGCTGCCTTCAGAGTGCACAACAAATCATACACAAATACAAAGTGACGTTAAAATCGTTAGGTAAACCATGTTCTTCGCAGTAATTACACAAAAATCTAGATCTCACTCGGGGATCAAATGCATCATCTTAAGACATTAAAGACTATTTGCAGATCCTATCAATATTTCGGGTAAACATTTGAACAAATCACACCACTAACACAATATAATGGAAAACCCACCCGGTCATAAAAAGTACACGCTTCATGTACATTTATTACTTCTATCATCATGGCTTTTGGCATTAAAAAACATCACAGAAATGGCGTTTAGCCAATAAAAAAAGCTTATGCTGGGTACTTTCTTTCAATCGAACTTTTTTATCATTCCGAGGTCATAGGCATTCATCATTAAAACATTAAAGACTATTTGCAGACACTAACAATATTTCGAGTAAACATGAACCAATCACAACATTGAACACACTTAGTTTTCTCTCATTCCGAGGTCATAGGCATCCTTTATCACCATTATAACATTAAAGGCTATTTGCAAACACTAACAATATTTTGGGTAAACCTGAACCAATCACATCATTGAACACAATTAGTCTACAATGGAAAACCCTATCAGCAGGGTTGGAATTTCAAATCCGACGAGCACATTAAATTTGAGCAGGGTTGGAATTTCAAATCCGACGAGCACATTAAATTTGACTGTCTCTACAACTTCTATAACCGTATTTTTCACTGTATTTGACTTGTCAAATTCCATCCCTGCCTCTTAGTCATTTTTTCACTGTATTTGATTCGTCAAATTCCATCCTTGCCTCTCAGTGATTTTTTCACTGAAATTCCATCCCTGCCCCAGTTATATTTGACTTGTCAAATTCCATCCCTGCCTTTCAGTCAGACATATAATCATTTACATTTAGCACATTAAATTTTACGGTTTCTACAACTTCTATATCCATATTTTTCACTGTATTTGACTTGTCAAATTCCATCCATGCCTCTCGGTCATTTTTTCACTGTATTTGATTAGTTAAATTCCATCCCTGCCTCTTCATTAAAAGTACACACTTTATGACATATAATCATTTACATTTAGCACATTAAATTTGAAGGTTTCTACAACTTCTATACCCTTATTTTTCACTGTATTTGACTTGTCAAATTCCATCCATGCTTCTCAGTCATTTTTAAAGCAGTAGTCTAAAAGTTTTACCTTTTGGGGGTTTTCTGGTCACTCTTTCCATTTGATTTTCCTTGAAATCCGGTGATGAATGGTTGGATCTGCAGATTTGAGTGACTAAGTTTGTATAATCCCAGTGCTTCAAGGTTTTTCAGTAAGCTGAATCTATTTATGCATTCAGAAAGACAATTTAAACAACAGAAAATAGAAATTTTGTCCAAATTTATATCGCTGGATTTCGGCCAATTCCTACCAGAAAACCCAAAAAATAGAACGTTTAGCCAACACCATTTTAAAATTGTATTTGACTCATCAAATTCCATCCCTACCTCTCATCATTTTTTCACTGTATTTGACTAGTCAAATTCCATCCCAGCCTCTCATTATTTTTTCACTGTATTTAACTAGTCAAATTCCATCCGTCTCTCCGTTATTAAAAATACACTTTATGACATATAATCATTTACATTTAATATATCTAGTAACTTAGCTTCTAGCCATTACAAAACATCACGGAAATGACATTAACCATTAAAAAAATAAGCATAGCTCATGCTACTTACTCTCTTTCAATCAGGGTATACCACAGATTTTCTCGCTTGCTTCCTCCATGTTTCATGTTGTCGAGATATCAATGCCTATCATATCAACCTCACCTCGATGCCTACCGTCCTGTTCTTCGAGATTTGCTTACGATTAGCCTAAACTCCAGTCAAATGAATACCTAGATATCTTGCACTCTTCATAGCCCCAGCTGCTAATCAATTAAGAGTTTCATAAAGTTCAATCAACTAGAATTCAAATTTGTCTTAACTAAGAACAAAACTAAGTGATGTTGTGCAGATTCTATCCAAGCATCTCTTGGTTTCAATGGAGAGCATGGAATCGTGAACAAAAAGTGGTTGTTTGAACAAAAAGTGGTTGTTTGAAGACCACCTTACCTCGTGAAATTAACATCTCTTAACTTCAACGAAAAACATAGAATCATCAATAAAGTGACTCTTGAAAACCACCTTAAATACCCAAAATCTTCTCATTCATCTTACCTTCCTACTAGATCCATGTAAATGTATTTGTTAATATGAACACCATTACCAAATATAGAGAAAAAAATATCCAGTCCATACATTCCATTTACCATATCTAAAATGAATGAATTTTGGTTATACAAAACTAAAGAGGAATTGATATGTTTCTATGTACCATGTCAAACAAATGTCACACATATTATCATCACTTACACATAATAATTAATAATTATATTTAATTAGTATTTATAGAGATACATGAATATATTAGTCATACTTATTTAGAGTGTTTTTCCTTTTAATTTTTTTTTTTAAATTAACTCGTTAGACTTCATGTGAAGTGACATTCCACTTCATGTGAAGTGTTTTATATGAATATTAATGTACTCTAGTGCATTTTCTATTCTCATATATATTTAAATGATTAAAATATTTTTATATTAATTTATATATATATATATCATTTTATATGTTATATTTAATTAAAATTTCAAAATTAATAATCTTATTCATTTACATAATAAAAATAATAAAAGTAATGTAATTATTTTAATTTTTTATATTTAATATTTTAAATTTTTATTTCATTTGGATTAATTAAACAGAATTTAGATAAAAAAAAATTGTAAATTTTAAAGTTTTTTTTTTTAAAATGTAAAATTGGATTTTAAAATTGGCAATATTAGTTTTCAAAAGTGTGATTTTCTATTTCAAAACTAAGAATTTGGAATAATTTCAAACCAGAAATGTGCAACTTTGGATTCTTGAAATGTAAAAGTGTCAAATTCGATTCCAAATGTCTGAATTTCAATTTCAAAAGTGTCAATTTTTATTTCAAATATGTGAATTTCAATTTCAAAAGTGTCAATATCTAATTGCTACAATTTGTATTTAGATTTCAATATTTTATTTTTATTTTTCTTATTATGTATATAATATTTAAATCCAAGATTAATGTATAGTTGTCCACATTATTTTTGTATGTTCATGCATAATATGGCCATGACACACATTGCTAAATATATCAAGATTGAAAAGTTGCAATAAAATAAAAACAAACAACAACAATCATTGTATTTTGAAATTGCATTTTTTAATAAATATTGAAGGCAACATCACTCAAATAAAGTCTCATTCATCAACATCACTTCCACTCTCAACAATATGCTCTATCTATTATTGTTGTGCCTTAAGTGTTGCATGACTCTTCTCCATTTTTTTTTATTTTCTCTCATTCCCATTTAGCCCTTGGTGACTATGCCCGTGAACATGTTTTCTTCTATACCAACAATATGTTGTTGTTTTTTATTTAAACAATTTTTTATACAATTCTTTGTTGACCTTTGATGTTCTAGTTGGCTTCCACCATTGAACCTCTACTTCGTAAGACTTAATAGTAGCATTTGGATCTTGGTAAATGCTTCCCTTTGCCCTACCCAACCATATTGCACGATCTTGATCTGGTAATTATACTATGAGTATTTTCCTATCTACAACATCATCCTTTGGAGAGAATGGATCTCTAATCTTGTTACATAGAGGTCCAATGCAACAATACTAAATTGTGGGGACATTTTCCCTCAAGTATGCTTCCTTAACTTCATGTGA
Organism: Picea engelmannii; assembly: GCA_009831015.1. Taxonomy (NCBI): domain Eukaryota; kingdom Viridiplantae; phylum Streptophyta; class Pinopsida; order Pinales; family Pinaceae; genus Picea; species Picea engelmannii. The sequence continues at coordinate 141,641 of ML804566.1, read as the reverse complement.
GGACTTTATGGGAGCATTGTTTCATATTTCCTACATCGTGGATGGCCAAAAATTAGTTGTTTAGTGCTCAATGCTTTGAAAGGGAGTAACCATTTAGCTTTATATATAGTTTCCCAATAATCTATCTTGGGATGCCAATACTTTTTCCCTCCCTTATCAATCTTTTCTTCTAGAATGAAATATATGTTTCTAATCCCTTTTTTATTTCATCCATATCATAGGGTCTCCTTACCTATAAATTTAACAATTGATGTTGCCCCATTAAGTTTGAAACGATGATCACACAAAAAACACCATGTAATAATATGAGTGACTACGTTTCATCCCAAAGTGAGGCTTTGCATTGTATAACTGACTTGCCATCAATGAGATGGAATTTGAAGAACTTGCATCCTTTGATAGCAATGATATTGGAGTTACCATCCAAAAGGGGTGGTTCCAAAAAGCTCTTGAAGTAAAACAAATCATCAATCAAATATGGGACATAAGAATTGTGATCCTCAAATGTCCTATAAGTGTCCATAATCTCTAGCAGTGAAAATATGTATTTTCACATTAATTTAGTTGACAACATCCTAAAAGTTCGATCTATATCTTCATGTGCATGTCCCATGGGGAGAAATCCAACTTCAATAATGTCAAACGCTCCTTGATGTTTAAAAGCGATAAAAATACAAACAAATAACAATTTTTGTTATTTCCCCCACAATTATCCATTTGCAACAATAATATTGGTGGCAATTTTCTAACCGACCCAAATTTTTTTGTAGTATCAATACTTATCTCATGTGCTTGCATATCACCATTCTTGTAAATCAAACATTTTTCATAAGATTTAGATTGTAATAGAGCTTCATGCAATGGGTGCTTTGATGTTCCCATTTTGGAAAACAAATCCCCATATTGATCCACCCACGATCCACCTTTGGTTCTTCAAGATCCTTTAGACATTTAGCCAATGAAGTCACAGTGAAATTTGAACCCATCTCCAAGAAGAAAACACTAAAGTGTCCAAAGACCATCAATATTGTGTTCATGTGTAAGCATATAGGTCAAAGAAATAGGAAGATTCATGACATTACTAATAGCTTTTTCCTTCTATTCCAACCTTGGTATAGAATTCTTTGACTTATCCATCTTGTCATGCTCAATGCTAAAGTAAGTGCTTGGACTATTCTTTGAAGATAATCTGTAGACATAGTACATATGGTGACAACTTGCAATATAGTGATTATGGGTTGTTTGAAGTGCTTGCAACTATTCTACTTCGATTGGATCAATGATGGCCTTAAGCTTGTTTATGATTGAAATACAATCATCAAACCTTGCAAAGAAGTTGTTCTTCGTGATCGCAACATTTAGACACTATTTTCTCATTACCATGTTGAAAGTGGATTGCAACATCGGAGAAAGACCAATTTGTTGGATGTCCTCATTAGCCATATTGCAAAGAGAAATATGAGACATATTAAATGGAAATAATTTGAGAGGTGCCCTCATTCCATCTTGACTTATTGAATGTGCTAGACGTGGAGCCTTATCTGAATTTTGCTCCACAATCTTACTAACACTGGCTACTATTACATTAGTATTTGATCTAAATTTTTGCAATTCATTGTTACCATTCATGGCCTTCAAATAACCATTTATAAACATATTCTTATAATTGTAGAAATTGTTTCTTTTTATTTTATAACATTTAAGCCATGTAATTCGATAGACATCTATTGTGTCAAACTTCATTGTTAGTAGAGTTTTTTTATTTTCTTCTTCTTGTTTGGTAATAGGCCCATTTGATGCTAGAGAATTTAATAAAAGGTCTCCTTTTGAATTTTCATTCATGAGATGCACTTTTTTATTACCCTCAATCATTGACTAAAATGAAAATTTTGAAATACAAAAAAATTTACAACAAAATGCAATGCCCATTTCTACATAGAATGTGTTGGCTCGCTTTACATGCATCTATCCCAACACTAGGGGGTTGAAGACCCAAGGTTCGTCGAGATTTTACCAAAAAAACCCCAAGGCATCGACATATTCAATCTTCAGTCGAGGATTGGAAAAAGGTCTCACCTGAGATGCCATAAGAATCACATAGACCATATGGTCTCGTGTCAGATATGAAGGGATAATGCATAGAAGGAGAGATCTCAAAATTTCATTCATTCATTTAGTAATAATCCATTAATACAGGAATAAACATTAATCATTAACACATAAACATACATTCAACTTAGAACACATATTGAATGGCAGAGAGAAATATGGATTTGCATTATAATCACTAAATCTCATATCACTTACAAAAACAAACTCACATCACACATAATTGTTCTTTGTGCTCTGATTCCTTCAACATGCATTGCATTACACTATGCTATTGCATTACATCAGATTTTCCAGTAGCCTAAGGAGGAAAAACTTAAATACAAGGTCCTCTTGGATTCAAATTTCAAGGAATCTGAAAGAAATCATAACAATACTATAATCAAGCATTTATCATAATACAGTTACAACAATCCATGTGAATCAATCAAACATGAACTCTCTTAGTATCAGAGGCAAATAAGATGGGGTAAGAAAGATGACTTAGATTAACTAAGATGTCTCAAAAACAAATACATAACCAAAGAACCAGTTGTTATCAATCAAAATATTACAATAGCAGGGAGCCTAGCTCAACCATTCGACCTTAACAAAATATCAAAACTGCCTGTATATACTAAAATGCTGCAACCACCAGGAATGTGATCATATTACTGCCTTCAAATGCTTCAGTCAGAGCCCACTTTGTCAGGTTGTGTAGACCTCATTATGTCAGACGTGAGCCATGCATAGTTATGTGCTTCGCATGAAACTTTGCCCATAAGGAAGATTCAGATCGTAAGTGTGCCTTCATGGCTGGTCTCTGCAACGTTTTTCAATTATGGGATGAGTTGAAGTTTCAACCACTAGCTCTATGTCCATTAACTGATATCTCCTCGGGATCGAGTCCGGGCCAAGTAACCAAGGGATGACTACTCGCTACGATTAAATGCGATGCTAAATGAACATACAAACACGGGGCCATTGGTATGATCGAGATCTGTGGCTGGGATGATTCTGCTATTTGAGGTGCAACCGTTGAAGTTTACTCGTTCACCAATTCTGGTATACATAAGACCTTGCGTGGAGACGGTGCCAACTTTGGCACTTTAAGAGCCTTGGACGTGGAGCAGAGGATGAGCGCCCTGTCACTTTGGCCTTGCTCCAATGTGACCTCAGGCTGTGACCCAATGCCTTATCCCAAATGGTATCTCAGGATTTCGTGCTTAGGGGGTCTTCACCTCCCCTACTCTAGATTTCCCGATGCCCGAGTCGATGAAATCACCCTGCTCAGACCAATGGTCCGATATTTTTTGCGATCGAAGACTACGATTGCTTCTTCAGAACTCCGAATCGGTCATCTCCATGCGATGGGCACCAACCTTTCCTTCTGGACCCGCCTTCCATAGGACCTCAGGCTATGACCCTGGGCCCACTCTCCGACTGCTCCATGAACTCGCGCTGCGGGAAACTTGTGCATTGCTCCCAACAAACCTCTGATTCGTGAAATTGTGAATCCGCTGATCTATTGCCACATTCCCTTCTAGATCAGACGATCCAACTTTACTTCGCACTTCACGCTTCAAGAATCTGGGACCTCGACACTTTGTCGACTTTGACACTTCTCATTTCAACACTCCCGAAGCTCATTTTCACGAACCTTCGGATCGACTGCCACCTATCCCCTTAAGATCAGACGACTCCCGCTTATTTCGGGCTTCGGGACTTTAGACCTTTGACGATTAAATTTAACATTATTTCGAACTCTGGATTCTCACGATAATTTTCCACCGTTGATCTCTCCCAATGAGATCTACGGCCCAGATTTAATCTTTGCTTGACCTTGATGTCGAGCCTTTGCTCTGATGCTAATCTTTGAGAAACTTTGGGTTTTCGAATACTCGCACGTCATCGATCCGATTTGCCTAATTGGATCTTCGTCGTTGAAAGATACAATTCTCTGCTTGCTTGATTCGAGTCCAGAACAAACTGCTTTGAGTGTCACACTTTGAGCCCGCGGCTACAACCTGTGTAAACAAAGACTTGGACGACTGGATAGGGGTTGGGAAAACAGGGAGACCATGGAACTTTAAACATAGAGGGGGGCAAACGAAAACAATTTTACAAGCCAAAGGGGAAAAGAATTAAGAATTGGTTTGCAAAAGGAGAGAGAGTAGGCAAAACACAGACTTAGGTAGAAACCATAACCCCACAAGACTCTGACAAGTTTGTGTGATAACTGTATCTTAGTTTGAGTAAGAGAAAATTATCAGTCTAAGCTGTAGTTGCATCCCGACACAGGTCTTGGAATGAGTCAAGCAACCCACAAAGTGAAAGATGGCTTTGTGATTCATTTGTCTGGGCTCTCGAACTCTCTATTTCCGAGCTCAGTCTGGAGGGGTGAAGGGTAGATATTTTTTATCCATCCCTCAAAAAATTTGAGAACTAACCAGGCCAATCCATACAACTAGAACTTGGCCTAGTTACTCAGGCACTTTCTAGGAACTGGCCCCTAGTACTGGCTCTGTCAACTATGACCATCATCTTCCTCCTATATTGTTCAACTTAGTGTATAGGGGGAAAGGCACAAACAAATGTAACCGATAGAGGGGGAAACCTGAAGAATTGGGATGATGGCATCAACAAAGGTGATAATCCATGGTGATAGGCCAACCAACTCTTAGTTGAGAGGGTTGGCATCCCTTCGTAGCTTCGAAGCATAGTTCATGAAACTGTTTTGAAATTGTATGCATGCCACTGGTGAATTGTAAGATGGGGCCCCTACCTAGTAGTTTGACTCGAAGTTGCAACTGACGTGAGAAGAAAACCATAGGATTTTGGGCCATTTGTGTGGACTGTGAACTGTAGGGGGCCATTTTTCTGCTTGAAATATCCATGGGCTCCGGGACTTTGCTGTGGGACTAGAAATACTAAGATCTAGGAGATGATCGCCAAATCACTGTTGGGATTGTTAAATTAAGCATTGATGGGAGATCTATTTGCAGATAAATGGAGGATCTATCCAAATTTGGTGGTGCTAGTGGGACGTATAAACAACTGGGAAAACGGTTGGGAATGTGTTCCGTGAAGTTGCGGGTTTCTAATTGGTGTTAAGATTTAGGATATCTGTACTAACACACCATGGATTCCCGTGTGTGGTTTGTAACTGTATTGATCCGTTGTACTGACGATGTGCCTTATGGAATGTGTTTTCATAATTGTTTGCGTACCCTGACCTTGTGTGATCTGAATGAATCATATTGCTTGACCCTTCAGTGCTTCTGAGTGTCGTGTAACCCATACCTTTCGTGTGTGGGTTCTATTGTCTTGTGTAGTACCTTTTACCCTGCTCATAACTTCGCTTGCTGGTTGAAATCTACCAAATATGTGGACATGTCATCCTATCCTATCTTCCTGTGTGAGTGGAACATGTCTTGTCCCACCTATAAACATGGAATAATACTTATCCTGTACCTGTCTAACTTCCTTCAACTCTACTCTACTCCTATGCTACACTAACTCCTACATTGTGTGGAAGCTTTCAGAGTGCACTCAACCCCTATGGTCCATAATAAAACTTCAATTGAATTCCATTTATAAGTCCCTTGATTGGATGAACCTACACTGTGGAAAACTTTGCTGCTCCTTCAGTGATATAAACCAGGTGAAAGGGGCCCAACCATCTCATGCACAACTTTCCTGGATATTTGAGAAATTTGTTGTCATATAGAAACACCAAAGAATGTGGTTATAAAATTTTGTGCCGAATGTTGCGATCATGCCATGCTTTCTACCTCTACTTCTCAACCACTTAACTGTATCCCTCCATGAGACAGTCCTCTTCTAGCTCCATAATATCATCCAATCACTACTGTAGTGAATATTCATTAGACATTTGAGTGGGAATGACATTGCACAAACTTGGAACAACAAACTCTAATGGAATAATGACCTCCTTTCCATAGACCAACCTGAAGGGAGTATGATTAGTCAACCTCTTACATGTTGTTCTATATGCCCATAGTACTACTGGAATATGATGATCCCAGTCATCCCGCCACACATTACAAACTTTGGTTAGGGCATGCTCTAAAATGTTATTGAGTGCTTCAATCGTACCATTAACTTTTGGGTGGTAGGGAGTGCTCTTCTGGTGATGGATCATATATTCTTGAGTGAGCTTGCAGATAGTATCATGCAAGAAGTGCACACGTTGATCGCTCATCAACACTTTTGGACAACCAAACCTTGTAATCACATTCTCAAACATGAAGCACACAATTGTTTCTACAATGCAATCCTTGAATGACGTAGCTTCTGACATAGTGTCAAATACTCGATGGTATTTATAATGTAGCACACACCTGTCCAACGTGTTGGGGGATTGATGGGTCCCACGAAGTTAGTATCCCACTTATAAAATGGTTCTAATGTTGTGATTGGGAACAAAGGTATTTCATTTCATCGACAAGGCTTTCCGATGCGATGGAATACACTGCATGGTTTACAATATTCCTTGGCATGTACAAATTACGAAAACCATCATAAGCCTGTGCGCAACACCTTATGCATCATATCTTTATCAAAATCGTGTCCCCATGAAATACCTTCATAGGCCTCATACAAAATCATGTCCCTCTCATGGTCTAAGACACACCTATGTAGAATTATGTCAATGCCAAGCTACACAAAATTTCGTTGACGCCAAGATTATACAGGTGCCCGACGATCAATTGATAGTCTAAACTATGGGTCACCAATTGGAACTTTTGTGTTTGTGTATAATCATATGAGGATTGTCCTGTTGTAAGAAATTCAACAATCTCGACTAGTTGATCTGGGACAACCTCGACTCAGAAACATAATGTTATCCCAGACCACATTTCAAGGATCCCCAAACTTGATCCTTGAAATGTGGTCTGGGATAACGTTATGTTTCTCAAGTTTTACGACTACTTCAAATTCAAACTCTTGAAAGAGACGAAGCCATAAACATATTCTCCCCCCCAACACTATCTTGTTGACCAAATATTTGAGTGTTGAATGGTCTATAAATAACTTGATTAGGGTTCCGAGCAAATAGTGTTGAAATTTGTGTAGGGAATATACCATAGGTAGGCCCTCGTGCTCCGTTGTGGTAAAATTGTTCTCTGATTTGTATATCTTGGGATAGGAAAAGTAATATTTATGGCCATTTTTTCCCTTGTCAGGCTATGCGAGAACTGCACCCAACACAATGGATGACATGTCTACATGAACTTGGAAAATATTCAACTAGTCTGGAAAGACTAAGATCGATGCAGTTAACACATTCTCCTTCAATGTATCCAATGCTTCTTGACATTCATATGTCCAAAGGTACTTAGTATCTTTGTGCAACAGTTTCTCAAATGGCACCACAACCTTTGCATGGATTTGAATAAACCGCCTGTAATACCTTGTGTGACCCAAAGTACTGTACAACTCTGTGACTGATGTGGGAGCCCCCATGTCCAATATCACAACAATATTTCCTTGATTCACCTACAACCCTTCCTTGCATACCACATGTCTGAGCAACGTGCTGAACGATGTACACAATATACACTTCTTCAAATTCAAGGAAATCTATAGTTGGCGACACTTGTCCAACATCAATAGTAGGGCTTGCTTATGTTCTTTTAAAAGGATGAACACCGTTCAATCATCTAAATACACTTCCAAGAACTTATGAATAAAATCTTTGAACGTTGTGACGACGATCATGGAAAATATTGCCTATGCTTTGTTCATCCTGAAGGGCATCACCGTGTAAGAAAATGAGCCCCATTACATCGTGAATGTTGTCTTGTCCTGATCTTCTGCAACAATTCATACTTGATGATATAATGAGAATCCATCTGTGAACGAGTAGGCCTCACATCCACCCACATTTTCTAGTACTTCATTGGTAAAAGGTGTAGGGAATGGATCATGTACACAAGCCACATTTAGGTTGTGCAAGTCGACAAAAATCCTTATATCACTTGTCTTCTTTGGTTTCACTGCCATTGGACTAATCCACTCCAACTCTTCGACGTGAAAAATGATCCCAACATCCAACATTCGATCCAACTCCTTGCACACCTTCTCCTTATACTTGGGGTTGAGGCGATATGGTTTCCTTTTGACTAGTTTAGTATTCAACTTTAACTGAATTTTCACGGCCCTAATGGATCTTGTGAATCCCTTCATCTCTGAAAAGATTCAGGGAAAAAGGTCCTCATACTCCTTTAGCAAGTCCACCACTTGGGTTACTATTTCCTTATCCTAATAATCCTCGATGATGGCCATCTTTGGTGCTTCTTCTATGCCAATGCTATGTTTCTTTGTCTTAATCGGGTGACCATAGTCCGACGTGGTGCTATCTGAAGCATTCCCTTCAACCAGACACTCACCCTCAGGTTTTTTTATTTGTATGCCCCTCATATCATCTTCATCAACGTCAACACTTTAAATATTCTAGTAGTGTATCACCTCTTTTAGTTTTACCATTGGATTGTGATAGGCACATACTATCTTCGATGTGGCACTGGATCTTTTGTTGTGAAACTGAATATTGCACAAAAATATGTACTAACACTTCCCCAATCTCCCGTTTTCCTCCATGTTCCCTCCTGGATATACCAACTTCTAGGGACCATTTCCATTGTATGGACAAATCGATGGACCCATTATGTGTGAGTGATTCATTTGGTTGTCTAGTGCTTCTCACAAAGGAAAATATGCTCTTGGGGATATTCAACACCCTTATATCTATTTTCCAATTCAAATTCATATATGGGATAGAATATGACTTTCATAAAATCGACCACCTGTGCCCATTCCTATGTATTCCCATGGTGTGTCTCCCACTAGAACACATGTGTCCCTTGGAAAACCATGTCCATAGCCTATATCCTTCGATCTGTTGGGACCATTTCCTCCATTTATGATAAGAATGTGTCAATTGCACTGATACCATCAAATATTGGTGCATCACATAAATCTGATCCAATCCAACACACTACCTTAGTTATTTGTGCACATCTCCCATGGATACTTCATACAACTTCTTATTCCATATATCCATAGCATCCTTGGAGTCAATATCACATGAGCGCACACTCGTCCAACTCATCTCACCATTTTTTGTGGCATTGATGTAATCCTCTCTGCGCCCTATAATCTAGTAGATATTTTCAATCATGGATTTCTACGCATTCTCATTCATGAGATCATTGTATTTATTTCCTTCATTTGGATCCAACGATGAAATCATGTGCAAGGTATTTGTCTCAAATGACATTTTCCATTTCTTCTGTTTCAACACGACATTATTGTCAAATTCCCAGTCAATGCCAAGTAGCATGGGGTATGGATCTAAGTCATCCATGATCTCAATTACCTTAAAGTTCTCCTTAGTCTTGACCCTTTTAATGTTCACTCCTACTTGATCCAATTGACTGATAGAATATATTTTGTATTGATTAGCCAACCTAAGTTGAATGGGGGACCACACCAAGTTTGTCTTGCCCATCAACTCTCATGATTTCTTTGGCGAGATGTTCACATTGGATCCCAGATCCAACATGACATCATCCATATCATAGCTTCTGATTTAAGCAGTCATATTGAACTCTTTTCCTGTGCACTTCTGTTTACTCACCTGGCACACATCCCTTTCTGGTAGTTGGGTGGATATAGCTACAATTGTTTCTTCTTCCCCCATACATATTGTCAACATATGTGTCAACTTCCTTGAAACATCAAGATCGCTTAACAATTTCAAATGAAAATGAAAACAATTACTTACTTGGTCCTCTGCTTGTTCCTTGTGACCAATGCTGTGTTGTGTTTCTTCTCGTGCCGTGCGTTGTAGCTCTTCACACATGTGCTCCTATGTTGATTTCTATTCAACTAGTTTCACCTCTTTTTGTCTGTGGGATTATTCCAATGACCTCTGTATCAAGAGTTTTATCTCTTCACAAACATGAGATTCCTCTAATTATTTTTGCGTTGTGCGCTACAACTCTTCATGGGCTCAAGCCTCCACTAAGGATCTTTGTTTTACACATTGCACCTCCTCGTGTACCATAGCTTCCTATAATGACCTTTGTGTTTTGCATTGCAGTTCTTCGTGCACTCTATCCTCTTCTAGAGCCATCTACGTGTCACACATAAAGTACTTTTGCTGCACAACGTTAAACTTGGGAGGTGCTTGTGCCGCTTTTTTTATCTTCCCTTCTACATTTTGACTTGAGATTTCTCCATGCTCTAATTCCATTCCCATTCACTCTCCTCCTCGAGTTACCACGCACACTTCAACTTCTTCATCCTTCTTTTGATTTCCGTGTGGCTCTAAAATCACTATGTTGCAGTGTGCCTTCTTCTCTTTGCACGTATTCAATAAGTCAAGGCAATATTTAGTGGCATGATTTGTACTATAAAAGTATCCACAAAGAGTGCATGATTTAGTACAAAATCGTGAAATGTGTCCCACTTCACCACAATTAAAACAAGTGGGTGGTATTCCTCCACCTCAACCATATCCTCATCCTCTTCCTTGTCCATATCCTCCTCTTAGACCTCCTTAGTATCCACCTCTATTTGTGCCTCCACGGTCACCACCTTTCTATTCTTCCTAGACTTGGAAGGCATCATGAATGTGGTACTGCATCAACTAAAGTGACCAGTAATTATTCACATCATTCCCCATGGATTTACAGAACTCACAAAACATAGTATGCATAGTCTTATGATACTTCTGTAGCATTGGGAACCAGGAAGGGATATGTCCCCACTGTATGCAAATCTCACACCACTCGGTCTAAGGTCCAGTTGGAAATGGATTCAGAGCACCCATCGCTAGGTAGTTCCCCAACATAGGATATTCATCCCTGCAGTGACCATCCAATTAGAAAGTAGTACACCACATGTTCTCATGCACCACATTTTCCTTCACCATATATTGCAATTGCATTGTGAGATTTGCAAACTGGGACTGCACCTGCGCCATCGCTGTTAATGTCTTGCCACCTCTTGGCGTCACTTCTAGGCACATCTCATTCTCCACAGTCTCTGCTTGAGTAGTCACCTTTTGTTGAGTGAGTGAGACTCATATATGGGGTATTAGTCTTGCAATGAACCACTCCCTCTGCTGAACATCCTGGATTTGAAATGTCAACATATCCAACAATATTTTGAATCACTGGTCATAGTCCCATACGGTTTCTCTAGCCTATTGCTTGATCTATTTGATCTCTGTGATGCACTATGATTCTGACTTAGGCTTCTGAAACTACCTAATCATATCTCTCTTAATCTTTGTTAGGGACCTATCCTGTCCTGCAAGAGTATTCACCTTGTACTTCATATACCATGTCAGAGATCTATCTATGAAAGTGGTCTCTAACTGTGTTATTTTCGACGCTTCATCTGTGATCCTCTTCATAGACCATATGGCTTCACATGTAAACCATTTTTGTTCTACATCATCTTTACCCATTCCATGGAACATAGGTAGCCTGAGTGTTGTATCTTAATTCACCATCCTCAATCTAGTGTTGTGTCCTTCCGACTGACTACTATGTGTTGGTGATATTGCTAGCGAAACTATTCTCTGTGAAGTATTGTTGACTTTGACCTCTTGTTCACTCATATCTTCTCTTCTTCTTTCTTCTACTCTTTCTTATTCTACTCTATCTTCTTCTACTCCTATCTCCACGCTATCTGCTATTGTTTCTTATTGGTTATAAATGTGCAAGGGGGGTAGTTCAAAGAGGGGGTTCCTCCATATTCTCTCATCATATTTGGTGAGGGATCCTAGAGAGATTCCTACCCGCAGTTGTGCAAGTCCATTCAAAATAGCTAAAGTCTCTTCCCATTCTCAGAGGGGTTCTTTGCCATATTCTACTATGTAAGTGCCTCTACTTTGCGCCTCATCTTCCTTTGATGTTGCTGCATATCTCAACAATCAAGGGGATATGAATTCGTCCTCTCTAACCCTACTACCACTAATTCCAGTATCTTCACTTGATACCTTACTCCTAATGCCACATCTCTTCGATGATCTATCTAATTCTATGGTCCTCTCTGGCACAACACTCTCTCCCGCACATCCTCCCAGTGCGATCTCCTTCCTCTTCATTTTGGGTCTAACCCCTCATATTTCACCCCTTGACATCTTCTTTCCACTCCTCTATTAGTATTTCCTCCTTAGCTCCACTCTTCTTGTGTATCTCTTAGCTCTTTCTCTCCTTTTCTCTTCCAGGTCCATTCTCCTCTCACCTCATCTCAACATATTTTGGATCCTCTCTATTGGGTCCATCCTCTCTCTCTCTCTCTCTCTCTCTCTCTCTCCACCCCCTTCTTTAGCTAGCATATCCAACTCCATGCACATCAGCCCCTTCTCTACGAACACCATCTTTATCCACATAGGGACTGTTCCAACAACCTCTTCTGTGGGCCTTCAAAAAAATTTATTTTCGCCTCGCTTAAAGAATCATTGTATTTGATGGTGAACTCAACAATGAATCCTTCCTTTACTTGGGCGAACCAAAATTTGATTGCTTGAGCCCACTTATTACCAAATATTTTATTCTATCGACCATCTTTTGGTCCCATGCCAATGGTTCTTGAACTCTTAGAGGAATTTTTATAGGATGTCTGCCTCTTCATTCATTCATACAACAAACATGAAAACTCATCAAAGAAAATCTCATGCAATTTTTTGTAAATATACCCCTCTTTCCAATGTTCAAATTTGATTATCATACCCTTGGTCTCTCATTGTGAAAACTCATCTTCTTTCGTAGATAAAAAATCTTGTATTTCTTCCCAAGATGGATTCCACCTCATTCTTTCCCTTCACCATGTAATACAAAACCTCCAGGTCTTGACAACAAAACCATTTGGTGGATGGATTTATGCACGTCCATCCTAACATTGGGGTGTTTAATACCCAAGATTCATCAAGGGTTGACCAACAAAAACATAATGCGCCAACATATTCAATCTTCAATCGAGGAATGAAGAATGTCTCACCTGAGATGCCATGAGAATGAAAAATACCATTTGGTCTTGTGTCAGATATGAAGAGATGACCCATTCAAGGAAAACTCTCAGGATTTCATTCATTCATTCAGTCATAATCCATTAACATAGGAATACACATTAATCATTAACACAGAGGCATACATTCAACTCATAACACATATTGAATGGTAGAGAGCGATATGGATTTTCATTATAATCATTAAATCTCAGAACCCATACATAAACAAAATCACAACAAATAGAATTGCGCTTTGCACTTTGATCCCTTCAACATATGTTGCTTTACACTGCACTATGTGCTATATTCTCATCCTCTACACAGAACTGACTCCAATATAAACTCTCTTGAAGACTTCCATAAGACTCATACAAAACTGATACAAAATTTAGACAAAACTCATTCAAACTTCTCCAAAACTAGATTGTTCTCCTTCTTCACTCGACTTTGTCCGCTCCTCTTTTTCTCTAGCATCCTGTCTCTTTCTTCTCTGCTCCACTCTCTCTAGTGATCACTATTTTCACATGCTTCTTTTGTCTGCATTCAACCCACACATCTTCTTTGGAGTGTGGAAATCCTTACTAACTTTCCAACTCATCCATAGTTTTTCCCACGATCCCTCGGGTTGTCTTGATTCATCATTCAGGAAGATATTCTATATGCATGTAGTATCTCTATATCTTCTGCGTGCAATACAAAAATTGGTTAACACATGCACCTTATTCCTTTGTTCGATGCAACTGTTGATTCTCCTTGCATTGCACAACACTATCATGCACGCACAGTGCTAATTTGTGTGCACACATAACTGACCCAAAAACTTGGGTGCCAATAGAATGCACTCTCATGAAATGTTTCTATAGATATTGTGCTCATTCCTTTTATAAGATCTAGTCCTTATTTTGAATTTTATAGGATTATATGGCCTTCTTGTCACAATTTTTATATCGACATAATCTACATTATCCATAGGTGGATACACCATCTACATATGACATGCTTCAAATACTTCCCAAAAGTTGACACTAGGTTCCTTTGATTTTCTTTAATATCACATCTAAAGGGGCATGATTAAGGTCAAGCAAAAAATTTGCATACCATTTTTGGAGAGAACCTTATGATAAAAATGTTTCTCACAATGGAAAAAGACTTTTTGGATTAAAACTCAAAATTCATTACCATTTGGTGGTGTAAACTGCACCATCTCTCCTTCCATTTGGGAGGCTTTTGGTCCTGAAAATCTGTTGGAATATGCAAGGATGACTTGTGTGGTATTGTTGGAATATATTAATTTGGAAGGTAATAATACCTACTCTTATGTAATATTAATTTGGAAGGTAATAATACCTACTCTTATGAAGTAATATACTCTCGTTACCATTCATTATATAAAGAGGTAAAATTATATTTATCCCATATGTATTTTCGGATGTAATTCCTCCATACCTCTTGGTATATAATAGACGTAAGAGAGAACCATGAGATACACTGAAATGAAGGATCACATAGTGAACATATACATTGGAATGATGTGACGATGGAGTGTGATGTGTGGGAGCTCAAGTGTAAGATTGGAGATTTATGAAGAATAAAGAAGACAATACCTTCTCGTGGACGTTTTTCTCTTGTCTCTTTCTTATTATGATTAAATGTTATTGTTATATGGATAGGAGGATAGTGTAGTAAGACTCTTCTATTTAATATTGTTGTATGTTTATTCATATGTCTTAATATTCTAACATGGTATCAGAGCCATGTTACTATCCTCTACCTCCTTTAGTAATTTTTTGTTATTTGTTTTACATAACAACACGTTTTTTTGGGCTCTCCTTCATTTGTAGTTTTGTAGTTAGATATAGTAGACATTAAGGCTTCTCTTTAGATTTGAGCATTTTGCTACAAGATTGATTTTTTTTTTCTCAAAACCCTAACGCTTGTTTTTAATATTTCTCACATTTATGTGCATATTTTTAAATCTATGACCTCACCATTGTCTATGGAATAAATAAATCATCTAAAATCGAGTATTGGTTCATTAAATTTGGATTCTGTTTGCTCAAAATTAAATTAATTAGCCTAGGTGCTTATCCTAGGATTTTTTATTTTTTTTAACCTAAAGTTTTTTGGGCACTTTTAGGTTTGGTAATTCACCAAGCATGTTTTTCTTACTGAACCTATTTTTTCATTTGAAGCTAATATATTTTGATCCAGGAGGCCGTTTTGGGTGAAAGTTTTTTTGTGAGGTGCGGTTTTTCGTTTCCTAGCCAACCAACCTATCCTTTTCCTCTCCACGAACCATACAGATTTGTTTTTTGATGTAAAAATTTATTTTTTTGGACAAATTTGGAGGTGTTCAAGTCAATTTTCTCATCAAAGGTTTGATTTGTCTCTTGGGAGGGATGATTTCCTATTGCAAAAGGTCTATTCATTGATCTAAGAGGTCGATTTTCCTTCATATCTGACTTGTACGACCGTATTTTGTAGCGATTGGTTAGTTTGATAGGCTATTTTGTTTTCTAAGGGGTTGATCTATTGATTAAAATGGATGATCTAGGTTGATTTTCTTGCTTGGGGAAGATCTGAGAGTTTTTGAGCTGATCTACCTCTCTTCACATAGACCACGCTTGTACGACCATGATTTACAGTCAATTTCTCTCTCTTTGCTCATATCTAGGATTAGATTTCTATTTGCTTCACTTTATCCACAAGGATTTTTTTTGAAGATTTGTGGGATAGCTTGGTTATGTAGATTGTTCCTATCTTGAGTTTCTAAACATATTGATAGTTTCATTCAACATTGATTCTTGATAGTTGCAAGTGTCTTCTTCTTGCACTTTATTGAGGATATGATTGTTTTTGTAATGGCTTCCTACATTGTTCCTCTCTTCATATTATCCTTGACAACAACAAATTTTGAAACTATTTGCCACTTTATCTAGGATGTTGAAGTTGTGATCAAGGGGAATGTAATGTAATTTAATGAAAGTCCATTTCATTTCACCATATTTCATTTATAATGTAATGTAATGAAGTGGCATGTTTTACTGTAAAGTCACGATGATTATTTTTGGGGCTCATTTTTTAATGGATAGACCATTGGGATCTTGTACTTGCAATATAATCTTCAATAGAGTTCTTGGTTGTGAAGACTGCCTGCTAGAAAAATTTTGATGTATAAATTCGGGGTTCTTGTACTTGTAATATGGTCCACTGCAGTATTATTACACCCGTCAACTTGGTAGGGACAACTATGTACTTGCCACATGTTATGTTGTATTGACCATTTAAGGTTTCTATACACTGTTGTGGTGTTCTGCAAGAGTTTTTTCAACTATCAGTTGAGTTATGGTTGTGATGACTGTATGCTAGCCAGATGTTCTGTTGTATTGGCCATTTGAGGTTTTTGTACACTATTGTGGTGTTCTACAAGAGTTCATTGTACGACTTGGTTTAGGTGCAATTTCATGATTCAATGAGAAGTAGTTGTTATGTTCATCAAACCCATGAGACAAAGTGTGTTCTTATTCACATATTATGAGAAATTATGGAAGTTGTCTTTAAGGGGGGATGTTAATGTAATTCCATCTTCCTATGGAAGGAATTGTGTTTCTTATTCTTGTGGGGAATGTTGGAAGGTATTGTAATTCCATCTTCCTTAATAAGTGTTTCTTCTCCTTAGTCATCATTAAAGGGTATTGTTGGAATATATAATGATGACTTGTGTGGTATTGTTGGAATGTATTAATTTGGAAGGTAATAATGTCTATTATGTAAAAGAGTTATTCCACATGCATCATGAAGTAATATAATATTGTTACCATTCATTATATAAAGAGGTGAAATAGCATTTATCCCACATGTATTTTGGGATGTAATTCCTCCATACCTCTTAGTATATAATAGAGGTAAGAGAGACCCATGAGATACATTGAAATCAAGGATCACATAGTGATCATATACATTGCAATGATGTGAAGATGGAGTGTGATGTGTGAGTGATCAAGTGTAATATTGGAGATTTTTGAGAATAAAGAAGACAATACCTTCATGTGGATGTTTCCCCACATTGAGGTTTTACCACGTATATTTGGTGTAGTCTTTTCTCTTGTCTCTTTATTATTATGATTAAATGTTGTTGTTATATGGATAGGAGGATAGTCTAGTAAGGCTCTTTTGTTTAATATTGTTGTATTCTTATTCATATGTCTCAATATTCTAACAAAATATTTTACTTAATGAGGTGAGGAAAATTTTCCTCTACCTTATCCTTGCAGTACCATTTTTCCTTGCTTGGAAATTTTCCTTTCAAACCCATATTATAGAGGTCATGGTGCACCTATCAGGTAGTTCTGTATTTATTCTATAAAATTATATCTTTTTCCAATTCCTCTTGAGATTTTGGTGGTAAATACTCTATAGTCGGAAGGACCTTCTCCTCATTTTTCAGATCCAACATGGAAGGTTCACATAGTTTCAAATTTTCCACATTCATTATTGCTTCAATGCACATATATGGGGGTACTATGTATCTATAGGAATTATCATCCACCTTCTCATATACTCCAAAAGGAACATACCGTAGAGCCTTGATATTCTTACAAGGACCTTGTATCCTTTCTTTGTTCAGCTGCCAAACTCTGTCTTGATATTCTTATAAAGACCATGTATCCTTTCTTTATTCAACTGCAATCAAACTTTGTCTTGATCTTCTTACCTCTCAGTATCCTTTATTTTTTCAACTGTAATCAAAATCTATCTCCCACCTTGAATGTTTTCTTAATTACGTGTTGATCATGTCAGGACTTGTACCTTTCCCGTGACTTCTTAAAATTCTTATGTACTTGCAAATGGATCTACCTAATATTTT
The DNA here is from genome assembly GCA_009831015.1 of Picea engelmannii. Classification (NCBI taxonomy): domain Eukaryota; kingdom Viridiplantae; phylum Streptophyta; class Pinopsida; order Pinales; family Pinaceae; genus Picea; species Picea engelmannii. Next base: position 123,633 of record ML804566.1, on the reverse strand, counting down.
CAACAAATTTCTCCACTTTCAATGCTTCTCCTATGATTTCTCCCCCCACCCCTCCTTGATGTCCATATACAACATCCAAGGGTGAAGACAACAAATACCCAAAGAATTTTTCAAAAGGGGACTTATTGGTATAAGTGTGGACCACTTTGTCATAAGAGTGTTGAGTATAAATCATATTTTCATCCCAGGTCTTTGGATGATTTTGATTGTAAACCCTCAAAAGATAAAAAGATATCCTATTGACTACTTTTGTGAACCCATTTGTATGTAGATGGAAATTTTCATATATCTTCAACTTGGTGTCCAAATTTTCCATAAGTGTAGTCAAAAGGCATTGAGAAATCTGGTATCTCTGTCTTAGATGATGCTCCTTGGTATCCCAAAGTGCACCCAAACTTATTCAAAGAACACATTTGCTACTTATTGTCCTATGATGGTATTTTTACAAGGCATATGAACACACATCTTGCTCAACATGTCAACTACCACAAATAGATAACCATGTCCTTTCCTAGTTGTTGGAATATCACACACAAAATCTATGGAAATTATTTCCCATGGTCGAGTGGGTACATGTAAGGGATGGTATAAACTTTTCTTTCTACTATTGGGCCTACTAGTACAACAAAGTATGTATCCTCTAAAATATCGAGCTACATCTTATTTCATTTTGAGCCAATACACATATCTTTGTAAGTTGGTAACCGTCTTCCAAACACTAAAATTTCCTGCAACCTTGGAGCTGTGAGACAATCTGATAATATGCAATATTTCATATTAAGGGGGATAAATATTTTCTATCTTGTAGAGCAACCCATTCTAAATGATATTCAACCTTACTATCCTCTTATTCTACACAAATTTGTCCCTATAGCCGTTGGAAGACCTATTTAAAGTCCTCATATTCCATGCATGCTTCTTTGTATGCATAATGGGTAAAATGATCCATGTGCATAAGAGTTTCCAAATATGTAATGTTGGATGTGGATGGCCTTGAAAGCATGTATGCCAACTTATCAGTGCTTCTCTTCCTATATTTGATGACTAGATGAAATTGCTGAAAAAACCCCATCGACTTGTAATGTTTAGTTTCCCAAAGCTCACTTTGGGCCTACAAATACTACAATCCCTGGAGATCAATGTGGATAATGGTTTCCTTTACCAATAGATAATGCTTCAAATTCTTAACATATTGAACATGGGAATATATTTCCTTATCATATGCAGGGTAGTTTAGGGAAACATTTTAGAATGATAGCATACTGACTTATGTCCCCGCATCAAGAGTGCTCGCATAGAATATCCACTTGGATATGTATCCTCTTTAAAAGTCTCTCATAAGTTAGGAAATGAAAGAATCAATACTTCACTGATCTTCCATTTCATCTCATCGAAATCTTTATGCTAATTCTTTCCCCACTGGAAACTCTTACCCCTAGATGTTATGGTATGAAGTGGAACAAATACTACTAAAAAGGATGACATAAACTTTTGTAGGTACTTTGATGCCCCGACAAAGCTCCTAACGTCAGTGACATTAGTGTGAATTGGCCACTTGAGAATGACCTCCATATTCATAAGATCTATCTTGAGTTCCCCTATACCAATCACATACCCCAAATACACCAATGACTACTGAGGAAAATCACATTTATTAAGGTTAGCCAACAACTAATTCTTTTTTAGAGTCTCTAACACCTACATGAGATGTGATATATGGTCTTCCCAGTGTGAGATATAGACCGATATTTCATCCAAATACACTATTACAAATGAATCTAAATAGGGATGCAATACATCATTCATCAATCACATAAATGTATATGGTGCATTACATTAACCAAATGGCATGACCAACCATTCATAAAAACCTTGCCTTGTCTTGAATGTAGTCTTCCAACTGTCTTCTAACGTTACCTGGTTGTATCTCGATTTAAGATAAAACTTAGTGAAGTACTTGAAATGATGCAACCGATCTAACAAATCATCGATCTTGGGCAGAGGGTACTGATTCTTGAGTGTGATCTTATTCAAAGCTTCGTAGTTGATACACATTCACCAAGTACCATTCTTGTTGGGTACTATGATTGTAGGTGAATCACAAGGTCAGGTTCTTGGTCAAATTACTTCTCAGTATAACAACCACTAGAATTATTTTTTCACTTCGTCTTCTTTTAGAACATACTATTTATACAACCCAATATTTGGTAATGAGGAGTCAGGAAACAACTATATCTCATGCTCCACTTCCCTCTTAGGTGGTAACCCTTTAGGATCCTATAACACTTCTCTATATGATTGAAACAACTCCTACGATTGGTGTTTCTGCTCTTTGGTACATCACTCTAGGGATTCCTTTACTCTTCATTAGAGGGAATTTGACCCAAAAATGGGCCTGATAAGAAAAATCGTGCTTGTTGAGTTGGAAAATCAATAACCAACAAAATTTCAAAGAATTGAGTCAACCATAATGGTTGAGTCAGACATATAAAGTCAAGGATGATTATGTGTCATGTTTTTATTTGACAATATTTAACCATATGTACACCTCAACTTAGTTAATATCTTGGTGAGATCGTCTCGGAATATGTTCAATATCTTTGAAATATTCAATATGGAATATTTTATATTATTATTAATTTCATTATTTATTGTATGATATCTATTATCATTTATTTATTATATTATCATTATTAATTTTTATCAATAACGATGTATGCTTCCATTATATATTAATAATGTATTGTCATTATTATATCATTATATATTTATATTGTATTATATAGTTATTAATTTTTAATATTATATAATTATATAATATTTAATTACTAGTTATAAAGTTGTATTATACTTATTGATTTAGTATCATGTAGTTTTTTTGTATTAGTTAATTCATAGTAACTAGTTGGGCACATACTTGCGTGACACAAGATCGTGTTATCCGACTGCTACTTATATAACCTCCAGGTGTGCTCATGATGCCCCATACGTGAAACACAAGGTAAGTTGGGGTTTCGAACCGATGAATTCACATAACATAGTGCCTTAATAGTACACTCCATCACCGAGTTCCCTACAACTCGGGGGATAATTAATTCATATTATGTTTTTTTTTTCCAAAGAAAAAAAGTGTAATTTTATTTCATCATTTGAGAACAAAATTACATTTTGCATATACACCTCTTGGTGTGTTCCTGTTACATTGGAGTCTATAGACTGATTTCTACTGTTGTAGCTCGAGTTATGTTTCTATAGTTGTTCTTTCAAAAAGTCTTTTGATCCCTTTAAGGATTCTTTGTTCAAATGCCACTGTATGTAGCTCAGCAAGTCCCTAAGTTGGACTATTTGTGCATAGTGTTCATATGGATTCATTACAACTTGTATACAAAAATGATCTTTAGAATCTGTATTGAGACTGTAAAATGAGATCAGTCCAAAAAAGGTTGGTGCAAATATTATTGGGATTGTTCATTTGGATATTCTGTTACTTTCCATTGGCCCATAGCCAGATGAATCCCCTCTTTCAACCTCTGGTCCGCTTCTTTATTGTTCTCCCTGTAGACATGTTGGAAAATAAGTGAGTCAAAAGATGTTCGTAAATGAAAACTATCTTCCACTAAGGTAGAAAGTCTTGTGTTTGTGCATCTTTGTATGCCTCTTATACAATTTATGACATTTAAAGAGTCCTCAAAAACATTTAAGGAGTGACAACCCTTTTCAATGGCAAAGGAAATGAGAAGTTTGAGGCTCAAAAGTTCAGAATAATTGTTCGATCCCATCCCAAGGCCAAATGTAATAGATTAATAGTGGGAGTATGATAAGTAGAGGATTCCTCCTCGCCCACAATGATTGTGTTGTGAAGCCCCATAAAAAAAACCCCAGGGAGAATATTTGTCAATCTCAACCTCCTGTGACTGTCTAGTTTTGACTCTAATCTTCTGGGTGGGAAAAGAGGACAATATGGATAAAATCTTAGCCGCTATGATATCCAGTGTTGAAGGAAATCCTTTGAAGATAAGAGAGTTTTGTACCAGCCAATCTCCCAAAATGATCAAAGGTGGTAACGCTCTAAGGCTCTTGTAAATCTGGATGTCCACAAAAATTTCCAAGCTTGTTCCAGATCTTGTCCCAACCAACTGCAATGTATGTCTAGAAGTCTGGAAACTTCAGTCCACACTTTGATGGTATAACGAAAATTTATAAAGAGATGTAATGTAGACTCTCCTTCAGATTTGTAGAGAGTACAACATCCTGGACCAGAGAAATTTCTTTTCTGTAGAATATCCCAGGTCGGTACTTTGTTGTTTAAGACATTACACATAAATAATCTTGTTTTGGCTGGACAATTTAGCTTCCAAAGCTTTCCCCACCACCATACATTCTCTTTTTGTGCCAAGTCCGAGTTTAATTTTAGGTATCCCAACTTTGGTGTGTAGATCCCTGAAGGTTCCATGTCCCAAATCAGTTCATGCTCACAATCCCTGAGCCTGATATGGGATACCTTTAGCATATTTATGTACCTTTCCAATTCAATTACTTCAACGTCACCTAATCCCAACCCGTTTGTTTCCTTCCAACCTTGTGACCATAAAGTGGTAAGTCTTGGATCAACAAGGTTTTTAAAGATTCAATACCCATTGTGCTCAAATGATGGAGAATATGATCAGAGAGTATATGTTGTCTTTCATTTCCCGACCAAGTATCTTTTCCAAGTCTGAAACGTTGGCCATTACCTATCTTCCAATACAGTCCATTTTCTATGATCGGGAAAGTGTTTATAATCACTTTCCAAATCACCGGGGCACCTTTTATAGATTTTTGTGAACTTCTGATCCATGTGTCTAAAGGACTCGACTCAATATATTTTTGCACTACTACCTTAGTCCACAAACTGGTGGAGTTTAGAATACACCAACCTCCCTTAGCCACTAGATATTTGGAGAAGAGGAAAATATTTTCCAGGCCCCATCCTCCAAGAGCCTTTGGAACAACAATCTTTTCCCAATGGACCCATGGGATTACATGTGATTCCTTTTTACCACTCCAAAGAAATTTGGAGGTGAGTTTTCTTGCTGCTTCCAGTATTCCTTTTGGGATCCAAGAGAGGGACATCTAGTAAACTGGGATAGCTTCCAAAAATGACTTGACCAAAACCAGTCTACCCGTGCGTGAGAGACACCTATGGCTCTAGGTGTTTAGTCTTTTATCCATTTTCATTAGTAGCCACTTCCAATCTTCTTTTCTGTAGTCATTTGGTTTTAATAAAAAACCCAAGTACTTTATTCCATCGTCTAGTTTCTTTTCCTCAAAGGGGAAGTAAAGCTTAAGAGTTTGACCTTATTCTTTAGAGAGTAAATTTGTAGTGAGGGGCAATTTTCCTTCATTAATTTTCATTCCTGTTGCTTTGGAGAAAAGAATAAGTATTTTCCTTAAAGTCTATGCCTCCCTTCTGGATCCTCCACTGAAAATTAATACATCGTCCACAAAGAGAAGGTGAGTAAGGTGTAGAGCTTGCGAGATTTTTATTTTGGAGAAAGATCCCAGTAGTTTTGCTTCCGAAATAGCTCTGCTAAGTCCTTCAACAACTAAGAGGAAAAGTAGAGGTGATAACGAACATCCCTGTCCTAAGCCTCTTTCTGAAAGAAAAAAGGATGAGGTTGGGCCATTAATAAGCACAAACAAAGAGGTTGTAGTGAGACAATTCATGACCCAATTCATGAAAGGGACTGCAAAACCCAAATGTGTAAGTAATAAGAGAATAAAAATCCAAGTTACTCTGTCATAGGCTTTGGAGAGATCAATTTTTAGCACTGCACCTTTTAATTTCCTTGTCTTCATACTGTGAATACCTTCTTGTGCTATTCCTATGGCTTCATGAATTTTTCTTCCTTCCAAGAATCCAAACTGTTCTCTCGAGATTTTTTCTGAGAGTATTCTTTTCACTCTTATTGCAATTACTTTTGAGATAGATTTATAGACACAATTACAAAGTGAGATTGGGAAAAAGTCATCCAAGGTCTCAAGATTATCTGTTTTTGGAATCAGTGCTAAAAAATTAGAGTTTAGACTTTGTGGTATTCGTCCCGATGTCCTAGTGTCCTCTACCATATTTAACAAATCCTGTCCCAGAATCTCATAAAAACCCAGAAAGAATTCGATAGTCCAACCATCTAGACCTGGGTTTTTGTCTTTTTGAAAGATGTGTAGAACTTATCATAGTTATTTTTCCGTTACTTCTTCCATCAGTAGTCGATTGTCTGCTTCATCTAAAAATCTAGGAAAAAGTTGAGCCATTTGGACCACTTCTTCTATGGATGCTTGATTTTCTACTTTGAAAATATTTTGAAAGTAATTTTTCCCCACCCTTGACATACCTTCAAAGGTGTTTTCCAGATTTCCCGCATATTCCTTCAGCTTCCAAATGGTATTGACATTCCTTATTCCTTTAGAAAATGATTGAATAAACTTTGTATTCTCCTCTCCACTTTCCATCCAGATAGATCTTCTTTTTAGTCTCCATGATTCTTCCTTTTCCTTGAGTAATTTGTTTCTTTTCTTCTCCAGATATAGTAGTGTAATTTTTGACTCAGAGTAGAAAACTCCCCCTTCTTCTTCAAAAAATATTTGTAGCTCCAGTTCAATTTGTTTTAGTTCCTTGTCCTCATTTTTTATTTTTTGGAAGGCCCAGGGTTTTACTACCTCTTTGATCCTTTTCAGATTTTTTTCCAACTGAAAGGCTGTCGTCTGATTTCTGTCCTGGTGGTAGGGTATCCAATTCTCTTTTACAAGTTTAATAAAAGAGTCATATTCCATCCAAGTCTTGTTAAATTTAAAAGGACTAGCTGGATTCTTTGATCCATGTCTGTATTCCAAGAAGACTAGGTAATGATCAGAGATACCACCATATCCAATCCATTGTTTTAAAGTTAGTTGTTTTTCCAGAAGGGAATCAACTATCAGAAAGCAATCCAACCTTTTAGCAGCTCCATCATCCCCTACCCTATTATTTCTCCAGGTTGGTTTGAGCAAGATGGGGTCTAGGTCGGTTAGTTTTCATTCAACAAATTTTTGACTGAAATAATCTGCCAGAGGGTCAGTTCTAGCAAGTTCCCCCCACACTTAAGAAGGTCCTAGAGAGAGGTTTAAATCTCCCCCTAAGATCACCAAATTATCTTTTAGAAAGGATTTAGAAAAAAGAGAGTCCTGATAAGGTTTTATGTTCTGATAAGGACCATAGAGATTTATATTATGTAGATATTCCCTTAACTCCGGAGCCATAACAGTAATTCCTAGTCCAGAGTCCATACCCCAGGTATTTATGACTTGAATTTTCTGGGTGCTCCATCTTATTTCCAAACCCCCTGATCTTCCCAAGGCATCCAGAGTTTCAAATTTCCAACCAGGAAGTAGTTACTCCAGACAAGATTTTACCTCTTCACCTTCTCCCAGGGTTTCTTGTAAAAGTAAAATGTCAGGGTGTTCCGAAGAAATCACCCTTTTTAAGGATGGCTTTTTGAGGGCACCTGCCAAACCCCTGCAGTTGAAAGACATGCACTTCATCCTGGAACCTTTACCTAGGGCCTCACTACTCTAAGTTCCCTTTCAATCGATTGTTGTTTTCCGGCCAAAAGGTGTATCCTGGATTTGGATTGAGCTTTTGACATCAATGGTTTTCTCCCACAACCTCCTCTATCAAAATACGTGATCACTTCCTTTTCCATCCCTCCCAAGGGTTTGGTTTCCTTATGGGATATAAGAAAATAACGAGTTTCTGTAGTCTTGGTGGAAAGTGAGGATGAAGAAGAGTCATCTTCTACACAACATAGTCGCTTTGGGGAAGTTGGATCACCTGAAGGGAAACCCGTCTTGAAAGGGTCCAAGCCTCTCTCGGTCTATGGAGGGGTCCAGTATCTATGGAAAAAGTTTTGAGAGCCTCCATCCACTCATTTCCTTCTAGAGTAAGATTTTTTAATTAAGACAGTAATAGGAGGAGAAAGGGTTAAAGGATTAGTCGTGACCAGATTCCTTGTGTTTCCCAAGTCGTGTTTGATAAGGCTTGTAGGTTCAGATCCTTCCACCGCTTGTCCAACAAGAGTATCAAGGAATCCTTGGCGACGAACTTCTTTGGGAGCAATTGAAAGCCTCTTTAAGTCCACTGAATCTTGTGATTCATCAACAATATCACTTATATGTCTGCTTTCCTCTTCCTGAATCACTCTCTTCCCCTTGTCACTGTAGTAAGTTCTTCCTCTACTTCTTAAAGGAAGATGGAAAGTCATCACCAAGTGCCCATACTGATGGCATCTTTGGCATCTAAACAAGACATTTTCATAATCCAAAATATGTGAGTGAGTATAGCTTCCCCAACTTAAATCAATTTCTTCATCTAGTCCTTCTCTAACATTCAAATTGACTAAAATCCTTGTTACTTTCCTTTTTTTGTTTCTTCAAAGGATAAATCCACTTCTAAGAAATCCCCCAAGAGATTTCCTATGGTTTTGAAGTATTCCAAGGTCCAAAACTGTAGCGACAATGTTGGAAGACGGACCCAAACTGGGATTTTATCCAATTTTTCTCTGTTGGCATAAAAAAGGGGGTTCCAAGGTTTTAAGAAAAGAGGGGAATTGTTGACACTCCATTTTTTGCTCAGAACCCATTTTGCATGATCTGGTTGAAGGAAGTTGAAATCAAGCCAGTTCTTGTTTAATTAAATGATCTATGGGACGTAGCCAAGATGCTCTTTCCAAGCGGTATGTGCCCAGTTAATGATGGATTTGTGTGCAAAGGATATGCTGCTAGCCCTCCCGACTAGGGTATGGTTTTCCATTTGAATAACATGATTCATACCTACCTCTTCCCCGATCACGAGATTCCCCACTTTTTCTTTGGTTTTTAAACCTTTCCTCTTCTGTCTCTACCCAACACTGAATTTTCTCCTTTGTTCCCAGGGACCTTCCGAGAAGGATGTAGTCCTTTGTGTTGATGGTGTGAAACCCCCTGTGTCCAAGATGAAACCCTATTTTTCTTCAATGTCAAGGAGCGCCAAAATAAATCCCTTGGAGGATTTAATCTTGGTCAGGTCCACCGGATAGCCAGTGAGTCGTGAGCAAAGGATCTCCGATCTACCATGTTCCACACCTGTTTCTGGGCAGGCCTTTGACCCACATAGTTTTAACCCATATCCTACATCCTCCTGACTAGAAAGGGGTAGAGAGAGGATAAAACCTCCTTCTGTATGTGAGATCCATTCGAAATCTAAATAATCTAGAGGGCTAAGAGAGGGAGGAATTCCTCCTTCTAAGTCTAGGTGACCAGAGGCCAAAAACTCCAGGAAAGCCCCGAAGCAACCTTCAAAACTCTCATTCCTCAAAGCAGGCGAAAAAAGGGAGTGTTGTATTGACTTAGCAAAAAGTGAAGGAGTTTCTTTGTCAGGAGTCGGGTGCAAAGCCTGACTAATAGAGGTTTCCTCCTCCATGTGAAACCCCATACCTCCACCCATTTCCAACCAAAAATCTTCCCCGCTTTGTTGTTCCCCTCTAGTGGCCACGTAGTTTGGTAACTTCTCCATGATGGCTCCCCGTATCTCCATGTTTGCTGCTCTTTTTCCAAGCCAAAAACTGAGGGGGAAACACCGTAGAAGCTACAACACCGCACTGGAAAAATATAAACCGAGAAAAAATCGCCTGAGGACCTTCGAGCAAAACACCACGCTTAAGACCTGATTGCCAAGTTCGGGGTGAAGACTGTGGACTGTATGCGACTAACCGTAATCGCGGACCACAATTGAGATAACAACCGCAGAGTCCATCACCCTCCAATTAATTCATATTATGTTATGACTATATTATATATTTAATATTATTATATCATATTATACATTTGTTTTAATGTTGCCACATTCACATTCATTCATAATATTATTATATTATAGATATTAATTCATATTATATTAGTATTATATAATATATTATTATATTATGACTATATTATGCATTATTATAATATATTGATAATATATTAGGGTAAAATCATGAATTTGGGTGTCTATTTTTCTTGTTTTTTGAGAAAATAAATTATATTTTTAGAAGTTTTTCAACTTTCAGTAAATAAAAATAAATTTTTTATTTAGAATTTCACTTTATAGTGAAAAACAAACTTGTCATGAATTTTGTTAGCTTTCTATTGATTATTTTTTGAAATTGTTTTATTGACATTTGATATGACATTTTAGTAATTATTTGATACTATGTTCCTTAAAAATGAAGGAACTAATAATGAGTTATGTTTGTTGACACCCATTTACTCATTATTAAACTTTTGATTATGAAAAATGAAATATGCTGCAACAATCCAAACAAAATCTATTAAAGTATGACTATAGTTTTGAAGACAACATATGAATATTATAATTACTACAAATTTTTGAATTTGACCAATCTGAAAAAGTTTCGAATTTTAAACACATTTAGATTGACACCATTTATCTGTCTTATTTTTTTATTTAAAAGTAAAATCTAAAAGTACCCTTTTGAATAGGACAATGAGAGATTCCATTATATAAAATTTTCATAAATTTTGACTTTGTATTATTGCAGATATTGATTTTTCATTTTACTGAATCATTGTGTCGTCTAAAAATAATATGCAAACATTTTTTTTTATAAAATTACTTAAAAACGATTAAATTGAATACAAATTGTATAAAAATAAAGTATATTTAATTTCGAAAACGTTGGTACTAGTTCCAAAACCAGACTCACAACATTTTAAGGAGACCGCTCCTCCCCAAGTTGGAGTAAGTTGAAGTGAACACACACTTTTATGAAAAGTGCCATAGTTATAGGCTTTCGGTCAAACTATTAGTTCGGTTGAAAGTTAGTATTTTTTGGCCGAAAGTTAGTTTTGATGAAAAATTGTTGTTAGATTTAAAATTTGTGTTATATTTTTCAATGATGTTGTTATATTTAACTTTCAACCGAAAACTATTTTGGATAAAAAATTCAAGGGTTCAGCTGAAAACATGCCATTAGCAATTTCCACGACCCGATTCTCACAAAAGTGTTACCTAGATTCGTGATTTTACCCATTGTTTATTCTATTTACATATTATATATTAATAGTAATTATTTATTGTACAATATTTATTATCATTTATTATTTATGCATAATAATCTAAGCTTTTCATTATTATTTTTAACTATGATCTTGTAATTCTAGATCAACCTAGTTTATATGGCAGTGTGGTGTGGTATACATGACTTTGATGTGACACACATAGCATATTCTTTTATAATTTCCTTAGGAGGCCCATTTTTGGAGAAAATTTCCTTTAATGATTGATTCATCCCCTCGCTAATTCTCTCTTAAGAAAAGAAATAAAAATCTTCTTATAGAACTGATCAAATTTTTAACTTGGTTAGCAGTTACCAAAGAGATATTTTATTTTCATTTGTGTGCATTAATGATGGAATTCTTCCCATCCTTCATTAGGTGGTACTGGGTTTCTCTCCTCATGAATATTGCATCCCTCATATACATGTAGGGGCTTCCAAACTCTTCACCATGCACATCAAGGGGAATTCCATCTAACTCCACTTTATCAACAAAAAATGAACTTCTAGAAAATTTGATCTTACAATGTTTAGTGACCTTGAGTTCTACATCCTTATTTACAAATCCCAATAGATATAGGATATGATGATCATGCACTTCTAATCCAAGCTTCCTAATGAACTCACTCACTACGAGGTTGGTCTATGAATTGGAATCAAATACAACACCCACCTTGTTTTTTTTAACCTAGATCTTAATATAGAAGAGTTTTTTCATATCATTCTCTTCCCTACGATGAGGGATACTCATATTCACCTCCTTTTGCATTTAAGTGTAGAAAATATTCTCATCCACATCCGAGCTACTCTCTACTAGGTTTCCCAAATCCATGCCTAGCAAATTTTTCTTCTTGGCATCCTTCTTACTGTTTTTTGGATTTATCTCTAGATATAGCTTCCAACACTTATCATTGGCATGACATCGATATTAGAATGGTTGTAGTGGTTTTTTGGATCAATTCACTGATGTGTAGTAGATACCATTTTCTTGTCTTTCCTTTCCATTTCTTCTTCCCCTCCTTGGAAGCATCTTGGTGATCTTTCTATTTAGAACCACTTGGATTTCCTTTCTTGTGGACTATGTTCTCGATGTATTATGCTAGCAGATAAGCCTCATCAATGTCCCTAGGTTTTAAGAGCATCACTTGTTTCTATATATGGCTATGTAGACCCCCATGATACTTAAGGAGTACATTTGGGTTTTGGGGAGATATGCCCATCATAATCACCATTTTAATGAACTCGATGGTGTACTCTTTCACACTCTGTCTTTGCCTCTACTCGAAGTGATGCCAACAAATCCTCTAAAGTGATTCCAATATATCCATTGGTCCTATCCATAACCAATAGGGTAGAACCGAGACTTGATGAGGGTTTTAAAAACCCCCTGCTTAGTTTCTAGTGGATCACCCTCCAACCTAAGTGTCTATGCGTGGCTTTCCCACTAGGTTAGCGCATGACCCTCTAGTTTTAGTCAGAAAAATGAAATATTCTTCTCATTGTCCATATTATGGACACTTAAATACACTTCTAACTATTGCAACCAATTATTCAACTTAACATCATCAATCTCACCTTGATGGGATTTGATGTCCATTTTTCTTCCAAATTGAAATAGGTTGGCAAGGGATTGATTTTGAAACTAGGATTGATATGAGGGTTGAGGTAAGGTGAAGTTTGAACAAGTTGTCAAGGGATCGATTTGGAAATTGGGCCCAATTTGAAAACCAGGAAAAGGGAAAAGTTTGAACAATGGAATTGAGGGCCCAATTCAGAAATCTTTCTCGATTTGGAAATCAACCAAAACACAAGGTTTGACCAAGTTAAAATAGGGCCTAATTTGAAAATTGGGCCTGATTTAGGAATTAGGGAAGAATCAAGGTTCAAACAAGAAAAACAAGGCAAAGATTTCAAACATTCAAAGGGTTAAAAAATAATAGGGATTTTGGCTATGTTGGTTTCAAGAGCAGTAGTCAACAAAAGGTACATATAGAGAATTGCACAAAACAACAATAATATCCATCAAGAACACATTGTATTAATGTACAAAATAATGATACATCACACTCATACTTCAATACATATGTGAGACCTCATAATATAACATCGAGGTGCTCATAAAAATATGTCCAATATAGAATAACATTATCCACAATATCTTCATGAATATCTCCATAAATCTCTATATGATTTCCATCCCTAACTTCACTCATTGTCTCCATACTTCATCATACATAGACTTATAGAATAAGTCTACTTTCATGAATAATAATTTCTTCATATCATAAGTATGAATTATTCCTTCATACTCCCCCTTAATAAATACTTATGATTCAATCTCGATTTGTTAAGTTGTCTTCATATTTAGTCTTCTTCATCTGCATCTACATCTATTTGTTCAGTTGTCATTGTCTTTCTGAGTTGTATCTGAGTCATCATTTGAACTACATCATCTTCATATCAAGTATTTATTTAGCTTACCCTTGACCTTCCTATGGGTTTTCTATGGGTTACCATTCAACCATTACATCATACCTAGGGTTTTCCTCAACTCACCCTTAACCATTACAAACTTGAATTGGTTTCGTCTTATCATGAACCTTTCATTACATTAGGTGGTTTCAACTGACCACAAACCTGCATATGTCATTACAAAGTGGTTTTTGGTTTACCGCGAATCAATATAAAAAATATTGACTCAAATAAATGACTCAATAAACTGAAGAATCTGTCATAAACATGTTTAATTGACTTTAATGACAACTAGCCTTTGGAGGAAGAACTAACTCATGAACTTTATATGGGAGATATTGTTGTACATTTTAAGACTTGAACCTGTAAAATACTTTTAACATAAACACAACATTCTACCATTCAATGACATCTATCCGACCACATTGGATCTGTATGCGAGGATTTGATATTTCTCGATTCTAACACTTGTGATGATCATGATTTGTAAGACCACAGACACTGCAGGGATGGAAGTTCTAACATTTTGCCTTTGCATGCCTTGTTTTTCCACAATGACTGAAACATTCTTGTTCTTTTTTTTTTTTCACTTGATTTGTTGTTGTGGCTGCTACTCTTGGTTTGTCAGTACTGCTATTACCTATTTCAATGTTTCTTCTTTCACAAATCGAATAACTTCATTAATTTTTTGACCTTCATATCCAAGGCCTTCATTTCTTGGTCTTACACATATTTGTATGGGCTTCTTGATACCTTGAACGTTTTTTCCTAAACCTTTTCCATCATAACCCATATTATTCATAATTTTTGAACCTATCCCCTTTTTGTTCTTCTCAAAGAAACCTAGTTCATCACCTTCAATAAGATATTCATCTTTAGAAATATCATTAGGATCTTCATTTGGAGCATCCACTTTGAGTCTGAAAACAAGAGAGAGACATTTGTACATCAACAATATTATCATCAGCCAAATTACAAGAACTATCAATCAGGTCACTTGTATGACAAATTGCATATCATTTTATTTTCTCTTATTTTAGTTGTTTTACTTCATTTGCAAGTGATAACAACTCATTCTCCATTGCCAATAATTCTTCCTGCAATGATTCTATCAATTTATCTTTTTGATCTTCAGTTTTAAAAATTTCATCCACGAATTTATATAGTGATGTCAACTTTTCTTGTAATGTGTCAATGCATTTTGTAGAAGTAATAACAAATTCATGATAAAGTTCATTATCTCGTGTTCTGAATTCTACAACTTGGCTAATTATGGAATGATTTTGTTCCTGTAACCTATCTATTTCTTGTAAAGAATCATCAAGGTCTTGTTGTAGTAGTTCAATTTCTTGATTAGATGTTTGAAGTATTTTTCCTCCTTTACCCATTTTAAAACTTAATGATTCATGCTCGTTTTCCTTAATGATTCATGCTCGCTTGATAAATAAGTAACACAACAAATCAAGTGTTAGGTTCAACCAATCATGCATCTATATTTTTAATAAACAATGATCATGAGGGTGTCGGGTACCATCGAGCATGCACCCAAAGTTTTCAACACTTCAAACCTTGTCCTCAAATAAAATTCAATCTCAATACAAAGAACCCATTACAATTCAATGCAGTTACAAATTGTGACTTCAACTTGACTCAACCTTCACATTGACTACAAAAACAAATTTTCTAACTTGACATCAAAAGACAACTTTTTATGACTCCTCCACACTTCAAAACTATACTATACTTTCTCCAAACAAATAATACACACATATAATTCCACAAAACAACAATAATATCCATCTAGAACACATTGTATTAATGTACAAAATAATGATACATCACTCTCACACTTCAATACATACGTGAGACCTCATAATATAGCATTGAGGTGCTCATCACAACATGTCCAATATAGCATAATAATCTCCACAATATCTCCATAAATCTCTATATGGTCTCTATCCCTAAATTCATTCATTGTTCTCATATTTCATCATACATATACTTCTAGAATAAGTATACTTTCATGAATAATAATTTCATCATATCATAAGTATGAATTATTCCTTCAAGCTAAGTGTGAAAATCCTAAAGTATTTGAGAATCTACGAAGACAAGGCTTGCTTTTAAACATAATTTTTCATGAAAGTTTTTTGGGCTTAACAAGGTAATAATAGAAAGGAATGGCCCAAAAAATTTGAATGAATCCATTTTTTGGTGGGTAAGATTTTTTATTATATTAAAAACATAATGTATATGAAATCACGACCTATGGAGATGGCCTGAGAAATTCACTCTCCAAAATTAACGATCTAGAAAGCTTTCCAACCTACTAGAGGGAAACCATGATGGCAAATTAAACGGTAGCCAGAAAAACTTAAGAAGTCCACAATACTTTCAATATTTTGAATAACTATTCTAGAACAAAGAGAAGCAATGCTAAAACTAACAAACAAAAATTAAGGAGAACTGGAACCCGTCAACATCGTCATGCTGATGGAGTCGGAGGACGATCTTTCATGAAACCAATAACGAAAGTCCCTAGAGGAGGTGCATGAGAGGTGGAGGCAATGCTATCTGAGACCACTTGGAATTAGCTACCTCCCTGCTTCTTAACAAGACAAGAGACCATAGTGAGAAAAAGGTTGTTCTTTTCCAGAGTTTCCATCCTTATAAATTTTGGTTCTTTGGCTATCATTGCTTGTGCCACAAAAACCTTTGTATGCCAGTATAAATCTATGGTGCATAAATTTTTTGTGTCCCTGGATATGTTAGAGCCCAGGTCAGGGACAAAAGGGGATGCTTTCTCATCTACCTCCTAGTATTCACAATATTCCCCGATGACCTTTACATACCCCTTAATTATTTTCATAATAGCCTACGAGTGTAAGTCGATGACAATGGTGTAGGAAGAAATGGTTGTTTCTTCATCCGAGGAAACTTTAGTAGAGTGAGAAATACTTTTTCCCCTCATTTTGTAGCATGAATCCATGGTGTTTTCACGAATGAGGCCAATAATCCAACCACCAATCCACTAACAATAGTAATGTAGAGCCAAATTCCCAGATAGAGAACTAGTTTGAAAACTCCGCTTATGTAATCCTGATAAGAGGTGGGTTTCCCATCATAATTTCCACAATCAAATTAGAATGAGGGAAGTTCATTTCTAGGGGTGGAAAATGAGTCCCTTCTTGTACCTGAACCTTCTCCATAACTATCTTCTGCTACTGGGTTTTCTTTATCGCACAAGGGAGTGGGTTGTTAAAAATCCTCCATTGCATTGATAGGTGCTTGATTTATTACATTGAGAGGTGGGTTCGTGTGGGCACATGATATGCCCGTCCGACCCACACATCACCCCCTCATTTGTCACAACAAGCACCCCATCCAGGGTGAATGAATCCATTTTAATATGTTATTTTCCTGGTAAATTAATATTCAAAGGCGTGTTCATCATATAATATCAATAAATTTCTCTTAAAAACCCACATCCCAGTTTAGGAGAAAAAGGCTCATTATATTTCTTCAAATGCTAGCAAGAAAGTCTCATTCATCATCACATATATTTTCCACTTCTTATTGATACATCTTAATTTCCATGTGTCCCTTTTAATTTATTTTTACTTTATCTTCCTTTTCTTTTTCTCATAGTTTCCATGCCCATACGATGCTATTCATATTAATGATGTTGTCTTTAACTGTTCCAATTGTATATTCTTTATTTTTTTCATCCCAACCCATACATCCTCCATTGGGTTTCCACCATTGAACTAGAACCTGGTATCTCTCAATATCATCTATATCTTTGTATACATCATCTAATACCTTTCCTAACCATATTGGCTTATTATCACTTTGTGATACAATGAGTGTTATCACCAAAAAATTTCTCATACAAATACAAACAATGAATGAATAAATAGTCGACACAAATACAAAAAACAACCAATATTTACAGGAGGAGCACACTCAGTTTGGCCAGATAATAAAAAAACTATACAAAAAGATCCTGAATTTTTGTGCACATTCAACAAAGACAACATGCACGCATCCGTGCAGGCTAACACAACATCCAACAGAAACAATGCGCGATCAACACAACCGACAATCAAGCAACCTGTGTGGATGTGGAAACAACACATTTATGATTTTGGTTAGGCCTCAACCACTTCTGGGATGAAGTGGATATCGTTCATAAATCAAAATCTCCCTAAAATTCCACCTTGGGATCACTGAAAGGATGAGAGGTACCTCCAAAGGCATACCCATTCACATTTGAAACTAGTTGTGAAATATCTAGACATCCTCCTATAAATATAGGATCATTGTATGGAAAATAAGAAGAAGTTTATTGTAGTGTTATGTTGTTCAAATATTCTTGGAGAAGCCATTCTGTTCTCTCAAGAATATTTTGAGCAAGTATAGAATAAGGAAACCTTTCCACCTCATGGGAAGATTTTCCATGCATTTCTTCACCATTGTCAAGTTAGAATAGGAGAATAAAAGCTCTACTTTGAGGGATTCAAGAGCCCTCCCTTAGGAGGAATAGGGGATTCACAAATACCACATTTCTCTTCTTGGTGTTCTCAATTTCAAAAGACCATTTTCTATTGGGTAACCACTCTTTGTGTTCAATGTCATGCATCCTTTGTTGATAGTTGTTTAGTTCATGTTTTTTTTTAATCATTTTATTTTGTTTTGACATATGTTCCTATGCCGATAGTTCCACTAACCCGCTAACCATTGTTATGTGTTGTTTAGCTAGTCCAACTAAGCAATCGAGGGTACTCTTTTTTCTCACCCAAGTGACAAAAGGAACCCAACAATTTGGCAACCATACTGGGGATTAGGGATCAAATTCCCCCCCCTTTGGACTCTTAGACCTTCTATTCTCACTTTTTGGTGTTTGTAGGGTCCAAAATCGGCTCAACCTACCCTTTAGACACTGCAATTCATCCCTCTGTTAGAGGATTTCATTTCAAAATTTTGGCTCGCCATTTTCTTGCGTGCGCGCGGGTTAGGGAAAAATAGTCACGCGGTACACGTGGAACCATGCATCTCCCTCGTTGTCTGCATTTCATGTGGTCTACACACTTTGTGCTTCTGTCTATGCATAAAGCCACTCATAAGCTCTATTTCACCACATTGTAAGGGATTTTGAGGCTGAGTTTTTTCCAATAGATTAGATTTCTTTTATGCACTTTGTAAAATCCATAACAAGCAGGCTTGAGACTCATTATTGCATAGATAACTTAGTCACACAAAAATCTAAGGGGATTAAAAATAACCATAGTATCTTTTGATTTCCTTGGTTTCCACATGGATGGATTAAAGTTTAGCATTTGAATTTCATTGAAATATTTCATTTTATAAAACATCGCATTAATTTGGGACTAGAAGGCTATTTGGACAATCTTGGAGTATGCTCTTTCCTCGCACTCTAGTGTGATATTGGAAATCAGAAAAAGAGATTGCTTGAAGAAACCTCCATCTCCCTTTAAAATCAACCATTTTAAGGAGAGTCCAATACCTCTTAGCTTGTTTTTGAAACATAATCTCAAATAATTGTAAAGGCCCATGGTGTGCTACTTAAATGTTTAGTATAATGCACTCATTAATTATCAATCTGAGATTCATAATCAACAGAGTTGCAAGACACCAGTAAGAAAGGTAATTCTAATGTCATGACTATAAAACTATTCTAGATTATGCATGCTGGAAACAAAACAAACTAGCAAATCAAAAACACACTTTGGTTGTCTTTCATAGAGGGGCTATCTACTCCATTATGGCACATGCAAATATGAGATGGAGTTCTTTTACAGATCAAATCTACTATCTGACCCAGAAAAATAACTATGCAATCACACTTCTGAAAGGGAAATCACACATCAATCATCAAGACATAGCATGGGTAGTTCAATAGTCAATATACTGAGTATGCTGTGGTTCACAATGTGTTGTTGTAAACTTCACTAGTTCTCCTTCAAATATGTTTGAATACTACTGCCAACATTTATGTCCATGAAACAAAATCAAATTCATAAAAACAGAAACAAGACATATGCAAAACAGAGTAAGTAAAGATCTCCAAACAATCGTATAATCGAAATCCTAGTCTAGACTATATTGCTATCATCTAAAAGAATTAAGATTCAGCTAATCTAACATCTATACTATTGAAATAAACTACTAACACTAATCTATAAGGATGCTGACCTCTGTTGGGCGGTGGGCCCTTGCCGCTTCAATAGGTCAGCGACTGGAGTCTACAGTAAGCTTTCTTTCAATCCACACATTCCTCTTACTTAAATTTCAAAACATAGAATTAAACTATGCTAACAACTCAACTCACATTCATTCATAAATGATCAAGACCTGGAAATAAATGACATCCTTATATTACAATTAAACTCAGAATGTGTTCTACAATATGTAATGTTGCTTCACATGCTCGATTATACTAACTCTCTACTAACTCCACCATCCTTTCCATGACTATTTAAAAAATCTTAGTCGTGAAACACAAGGAGGTGAAATCTTTAGCAAATCAGTCAATTGTCAAATTTATATATTCGGTTACATATTTTAAGCTTCATCCTCATGACACGAAGTGTATGAGGATGAAACAATAGACAAACAAGCTTATCATAACCTTGCTAGAGATTTAATGATTCAACAAACATCCAAAAATTATCTTTAGTACGATCTAGAGCTAAACTTGGTATATTCTACTTCCTATATTGGTACCGGATCGTGACAGGTGAGATTCGGTAAATCGTACTGGATCCGAACAATGCACAAGTGGTTGGTATCAGATCATGACAGTTTGCGACCGTTGGTACCAGATCACGACAGGTGAGATTTGGTACCGGATCTGAATGGAAGGTGCGCTTGGTACCAGATTCAGATAGTGGCAATCTGGCGCATAAGTACCGGATGGCTGAGTTGGTACAGAAAGGATGGACTCATCTAGAGATCAAAGGTTATACATGGCAAATTAAAACATTAGTACATGAAACATTTAGTCTCCTAGCCCAATAAACCACAAAAATGCATGAATTAATTATACTTTACCTTATGACCTCATCAATGGCTAATGGTAGTGTTCTCTGTCATTTATCCAAGATTAGGTAAGCCAAAAAGGTATAGATGGGGAGTATAATAGGGTAATGGGGATGTCAATTTAGAGGCTCAACATTCCCCCATGCCAAAACCATTGCATGTCCTCATGCAATTGAAACAAACCCAAAATTTTTCAAAATTGGAGACTCCATTCTTTACTTATGTGGATCAATGATGTTGATGGCTGAGTCTTTTGCTTTCAGCTCCCTTTTTATGACCCTAATGTATTGTAAGAGTCTTAGTACCTTCTTGAGCTTATTAGAAGTCTCTTCATGGTCATATTGAAGTTGTTGGCTGGTTGCCTTCAATTGCTCGTTTTCCTTTTTGATATACCTGTCCAATAGTTGGCATTCCTTCACTTCTTATTTGAGTTCCTGGTTTTGTTTTTGCAGCTCCCTAATCTTTTTCTTCATCTGTGCTTTTGTTAAGGTTCTTGTTGACTCCATTGTTTCTGGATGGATGTATTCTCTTTCCTCCACTTCCTCCCTCATCCCACATAAAGTAATAGTGACTTGTTCCTCGACCAAACTAGGGATGTCATTCTGGACTGATAGGTCTTCAGAAGGGGAGGTAAGATCTATTGGATCTTCATGAGTATGAGGACTGACAACTACTTTTCTTTTCTTTTCCATGCTCCTTGTGGTTCTTTTACAAGGGGGTACTAGATCATGGATGCTCATAGGCTTCCTTTTCTTCTTTTCTATTTGTGGAATGGTTACATGGGATCGTTCTATAGACTGTTCACTTTTATTTTCTGAGCTATTCTTCCCTTTCCTCACAGTTTTTGTCTTATGACCCTTCTCCTCAAGTGCTACTGTTGAAGTCTCCTCTACTAATTTGGTTTTACCTTGTGATTCTTGAATTTTAAAAGTCTTATTGACTGTGGAAGAGGGTCTTGCTTGTTTACTAGCTTTTTCGTTTTGGCTCATTGTTCTGGATGATGATGGAGTTACCTTATCTTTCTTACCCTTTTTCTTTTGAGGTTTCTTATCTTTATCTGGAGCAAGATGGGCTTCCTCTACATGTTTGTTTTCTGTGGGAAGGTGTTGATTGATGAGGATTTTCAAGCTAATCCTTTGCTTCCCGATTTCATGTAAAACTAACATTTTAATAAGACCTTGATGGTAAATGCTAGTCTTCTCAGTTTTGGATAGGGATTTGACACCTCTTACCATCTTGTTCAGACTCATCCATAAAAATCAATTTTAGGGCCTCCTTCAAAGTGTAATAGAAGCCTAAGATGATATATGAAGGTTACAACATACCCTCCCTCACAAGTGAGGAATCGTTGAAGACTAGCAAGCATTGGATGATATTCTTCCTTGATGTAGTTCCTAGGAATCCCCTTTTTCCAATCAGTGTGCTGATGGTCTTCTTTCAAAAATTATTGGCACATTTCCTTGTTGATTCCTAGTCCTTTGAAATACTTGGCTCCTCTGTTAGGTAATCCCGTGAATTCCCTTAAGGTTGCTTCATTGATTGTTAGATGCATATTGCCTATGTGTGCAATCTCTCCATCTTAACCTTGAATAAATGCGTGAGATACCTTCTCATACCAGCCTGTGAATTTCTCCAAAAATGGCATCCATCCCGCTCTAGCATAATTCTCTCTACACAGTTGGAACTCCTCGGTCTCTCTATAAATCTGGAAGACCAGTTCATGTCTACTTACAACCATCTTTATAAATTGTGAGAAAAAAAAATCGGGCTGTAGCGCAAGGATTTAGTTAGTTGATGAGGGTAAGGGTTTGGTACCGGAGATCGCAGGGAGGAGTAAGCTTGGAACTGGAGAAAATTTGGTAACGAAAAAACAACTATGGTGATGGTGTCGCTAATTCAAATGGTGAGTTTAAGAAAAGATGCCGCAAAGGAAAATTAAGACAAGATGAGGCTCATCTGGATGGCTTCGCCACCTATATAAGTCATTTCATTTCCGTCCGTTAGCGTAATGATGGGGATGAAACGTTGGGTGTTGAAGCATCATTGTTGTTTGGGATAGGTGATTGGACCTCTGAGCGGTAAATTTGATGTTGAATCATGGCTCATGACACAAGATAAGTTCATGATTTTCTTAAGGATGAAGCATGTTCGTGGCTCATCATTACTAGACATGTTTCATATTCACAGTTTTGATGTGATTTTTCCCTCAATCATTTTCGAGTGCTTATGTGATGAGAGGATTGATTAAGGTTAGGCATATGGGTATGAGGGAGTGAAAGTTAGGTGCATGGTTTTAACACTAAGGTCATAAGATCTAGTATACATTTTCATACCTATCGTAGTTTTATAAGCAAAGGAAAATAAATGATGTTAGAAAAAATAGGACTGCGGAGCAATAAAATAAAACAAATGCAGAAACAAAACACAAAAGACACACAATACAAGAGAGACACAGATTTACGTGGTTCACCCAGTGTGGGCTACGTCCACCAGAGAAATTGCCAGGTCCTTCCATTATTATTATCCAACAAATGAAGGGATACAACCTACAACAAAACCCGCTGTAACTTCCTCTTCTTTCTCTAACAGTCTCCTCTCTCAGAATACAATATTCACCACCATCCATAGCCATAATACATTTCCCTCATAAAAGAGGGTTTCCTTCTAGGGAAAAAAACCCTAACATAATCTCTACCGTTAGATCTGCGACCTTATAATGAACGGTCCAGATTTACAATGAAATTACAATATACTTTTACAAGGCAATTTTTGCTTCGGGGGACGCTACCCCCGAACCCTCGCTGGGGGCCCGCTTGCCCCCAAACCCCCCGGACCCCGCAGAGGGGGTACCCCCCCTCTGCACTCCCCCGCGTGGAAGAGTGTACATA
>ML804566.1:73414-99852 GCA_009831015.1 Picea engelmannii | reverse complement strand
TCTCAAATGGACATTTGCTTGTAATAATTATCTTTGTTTATTAATCTGGAGTTGTATCTCATAAATGTTAACAATGAGCTTTGCTTGTAGTGTTCATCTTTTAGATGACAAAAGTGGATTTTTCAATCAGACAAGTATAGATGAGACATTTCTCAACCAGAACCCATTGCCAACAAGCCTGTTCAGTACTTCGGTGGGGTAGTTGTGATAATTAGTGAGAGACATCCCTTCCCCAGGCAGAATGCCCCATTGCCAACAGGCCTATTCAGTACCATGATGGGTTTGCCTAGTCATACCACAGACTGGTACCCACTGCCAGCAAACCTGTTCAGTATCCCGGTGGGTTAGTCTCTTAAACCCTTTTTCTATCAGAGGCTTCTTGTCCATAGTCACCTATTTCGATTTTTATTAAAGAGTGCTTTTGCACGGTGACAGGGGAGGCTCGTCTGAAAACATTTTTACAGGCTGGGATGGTATTGGGTTGGAAGGTGTATTCTTTTATTTGGATGTCTTTAAATATTTTTCTGAAGGAAAAATAAACTTTTGTATTGCACATTGGATCCAGATGTATAATTTTGTTTGAGTTTGTCCATAAGAGAATGACCTAAAGTTACCTTAGCGTACTGATACATCCTCTTCCATAAAAGTTTTCCTAGCGTGCCCTTGACAGAGAGTGTTCATATGCTCATATGTTACTCTTTAGAAAAGATAATCCAATGAATAATATTGAAGTCTAGTTAGGGTGGGATAGTTACTTGTAGGCTAATATAGTTTTTATCCCTTTAATCATGCTGAAATATTGGATAAAGGCAACCTCTAGACTTTGAAGTAGATTAAGCATGGTTCTTTTAACAATCATAGGTAAAGATTATGTCTTCTTTGTCAAGCAACAAAACCGAAAGAAAAAAAAAATTCTTCCTTTTAGCAACAGAACCAAAAGAAATTAAAGATACTTCCCTTTAGTCAGCAACATAACCAAAATAAATTATTGCTTCATAAGGGATGCCATTTGATGCTGCATTCAACTTCATACTTCATATTAATTGACATAAGATTTTGAAATATGCGTAGCATTCCTTGTCAATTAGGTGACGTGTCCTAGTAGTACCGTATAAGGATAGACTTTTGGTACCGGACCAACACAAGACTGCTGGTACCGGACCAAAACATGATTTCTGGTACCGGAGAAGAACAAAGTATTGTTGATGCCTACAAAACTGATGTTTAGCAAGTTCTTGAAGGATCAAATAAATTATAGGGATCAAAGATAAAATGCGAAAGTAAAACAAAAGGAGGTAAGAATCCCTTGTTACCTTTAGCTTATTAACAAAACACAATCCACACCTATGTACAAAAGTTTAAAAATAAACCAATCAATCAATTTGGATCAGTAGGAAGGTCTCCTTCCTTACTGATCAATTGCATATCTGAATTTTGTAGTATACGAGTCAAAAATTACTCTTTTGATAGGGTTTTGTTATAAATTCTCAACCGGTGACCATTCACAAGTAGTGGTGTATGTTGTTCATCAATTGTCTTTATCCTGATTGAACCATTATCATAGATAGTGTCAATTTCGTAAGGTCCCATCCAAGGAGTAGTTAACTTACCTTTGAAGTTTTTGAATTTGTTGTCATAGAACAGGGCCCAATCTCCTTGTTGAAATTTTTTCTTTTTGAGATACTTGTCATGCCATTTTGTTCTTTTCTCTTGAATGAGGGTGGTTCTTTGAAGTGCTTCCTGCCTGATTTCATCCAACTCATTAAGCTGCAAGAGTCTTTGTTGCTGGGCTTCATCCAAGTTCATGCCAACTTGTACTGTAGTCCTAAAGGTTTTGATATGAAATTCTATGGGGAGAAGTACCTGCTTCCCATACACCAACTCGTAGGGTGTATGTCCTGTTGTATTCCTCCAGGTGATTCTATAAGCCCATAAGGCTTCTAGTGATTTGTCAGCCTAGTCCTTGTGGTGTAGCTGTACTATTTTGGTAAGAATGGACTCAATAACTTTGTTGGTAGATTCTACTTGTCCATTTGCCTATGGATGGTAGGGTGTAGATTTCCTATGTTTAATTTGGTATGGTTCTGTAACAGCTTTGATTAGATTAGAGGTAAATTGAGTTCCCTGATCAGTCACAATTTCTCGAGGTACACTAAATCTAGTAAATATTTCATTAAAAAGGAAATCTACCATTGATTGTTCACTTGCAGCTGGTAAAGATTTTGCTTCAACCCACTTAGTCACATAGTCAGTACATACAAGTATGCACTTTTTCTTTTTAGATGCAGGGTTAATGGGCCCTACAAAATCTAATGCCCATTTCTTGAAAGGCTCAATGACTACTTGGGCTTGAAGTGGCATTTGGTCTCGTGCAGTAGGCTTACCCATTCGTTGGCATTCATCACAATTGGATACTTAGGTTTTAGCATCTTTGAAAATACGAGGACAATAATAACCAGATTGCAGAACTTTATAAGCGATCCTCTTGTCTGCGAAGTGTCCTCCACAAGGACCATCATGGCAGGCTTGCAAAATATCATGAATTTCATCTTCCCTTACACATCTCCTGATTACCAAATCTGGTCCTATTTTGTAGAGACAATCATTGTGCCACATGTAGTTTGCACTTAGCTGAATTACTTTCTGTTTTTCTCTAGGAGACAATTTCTGAGGCATCTTCCCTGTCACAAGATAGTTAGCTACATCTGCATACCAAGGAGTGAATTTAGAAATAACAAACAAATTTTCATCAGGAAAGTTATCTTCTACTGGTGTGTTATCTCCCAGATGAATCATTCTAGATAAGAAATTAGCTACAAGATTATCCTTACCAGGTCTATCAATAATGTTGATATTGAACTCTTGTAATAATAACAACCATCTTGTAACTCTAGGATTTGTTACAGGTTTGTTCATTAAGAATTTGATGTTGAATGATCAGTGTGTACAAAATCTTGATATCTTGTAATATAGTGTCTAAATTTATTGATAGCATGGACCACAACTAGCAATTCTTTTTTTGTGACTGTATAATTAACTTCAGCTGGAGAAAGATTTTTATTGACAAAGTAAATATCATAAGGCATTTGATTTTCCCTTTGTCCAAGAACTGCCCCAAGAGCTATGTCTGAGGCATCGGTACAAATATGAAAAGGAAGGGGCCAATTTGGTCCTCTTAATACAGGGGTAGTTTACAATTTCTGTTTTAGAATCTCAAAAGATATTTGGCATTCATCATCCCACTTAAATTTGGCTTCCTTAGATAATAACTTGAATAAAGGGGTAGCTAGGCTTGTAAAATTTGGAATGAATCTTCTATAGTAGCCAGCATGCCCTAAAAAGCTACGAACTTCCTTTTGTGAGGAAGGTATTTTGATTTGTGTGATAATATGAATATTTGTCGGATCAACTCTCATTCTAGAACCAGAGATGTGATGTCCCAAAACAATACCTTCAGTGAGCATCATATTTGACTTTTCATTACTTAGGGAAATATTAGTTTCCTTACACCTAATCAAGACTTTTTCTAGACTGGTCAAAGCTTCTTGGAAGTCTTTTCCATGTATTGTGAAGTCATCCATGTAGACTTCCACGCAATCATTGGTCAAATCAGAGAAAATGGCTAGGACAACCCTTTGAAAAGTGGTTGGGGCATTGCAAAGTCCAAAAGGAAGAACCCTATAAGCATAGGTTCCCCATGGGTAGGTGAACACGGTCTTCTCCTGGTCTTCAGGTGCTATTTGTATTTGGTTATAACCACTAAACCCATCTAAGAACGAAAAATACTTCTTTCCGGACAAGGTATCCAACACCTGATCAATAAATGGTAAGGGAAAATAATCCCTATGGGTGGATTTGTTCAACTCCCTGAAGTCTACACATATTCTCCACTTACCATTTTTCTTGGGAACTATGACAAGTGGAGACACCCATTGACTATCTTAAATGGGGTATATGAGATTGGCTTGAAGGAGTTTTTGCAATTCCTCTTTTACAATATCTTTAAAGGTTGGATTCATCCTTCGTTGAGGCTGTCTAACTGGTCTGATTTGGTCATTAGTATAGATATGATGTGTGCATGTGTCAGGGTGAATGCCTTTCATGTCTACATAATCCCATGCAAAGGTATCAAATTGTCTTTGGAGCATTTCAATTACTTGTGTCTTTTGTTCTGGTTCCAAACTAGAGTTGATAAACAAGGGTTTTCCTGGGATAATATCAACAAGTTCAGTACTTTATTCCTTCTCTGAGGGAGCTGGTGATAAAGTATATAATTGAGTGATATCAGGGTGCCAAGTTTGTTGAAATTTGGAACTGAAAATGTGTGACAACTCTGCAAAAGACCTCAAATATTCAATACAATTTGTATCAGCCAAAAATAAACTTAAGACTTGTTCATTTGATTGCTCTTGCATTCCTTTTACCTATTCAAGTGTTAACAGGGGTCTGATGCAATCTTCTTCTCCATAAGGGTTTTCTAACCAGACAGGTATCTCTTGTGCCGGTTGGGCAGGAGGAAAGAGGACAAGCTTTTGGCTATGTGTGCCATTGGATATAGTCATCTCACCAGACCGACAATTGATAAAGGCACCTTCTGTGGCTAGCCAAGGACAACCAAGAACCAGAGGGTGTCCTGTTTTGGATGATGATTTAGAATAGATGACTAAAAAGTCTACTGGATATTCCCAAGAAGCTAGAGTGATTGTGACATCATCTAGACTTCTGGCAGGGCTAATGACTGACTTATCTTCCAACTCTATCATGGTTTGGGTTGGTCTTAATTGGTTAATTTGGAGCTTTTGCATAGTGTCAAAAGGAATTACATTAATTGCTGCACCCAAATCAATGAGTGTGTTTGGTAAAGAAATACCATTAATTTCAACAGTGACTACTGGGTTCCCAGGGTCATTATATTTGTATGGAATTTCAGAAATAAATTCAGATAATTGCCCCACCACCTGAACAAGGGGAGGTTCCTTCTTCTTCCTTCCTGGTTTCTTAAGGAAAATATCCCTTATGATTTTGGCATATATGGGGATATCCTTAATGGCTTGCAACAGAGGTATTTTTATACATACATTTCGTAATTCATCCTCTATATATTTGTGCAAGGGTGGGTCAGGTTTCTTCACTAATAGTCTTTCGGGGTAGGGTGGAAGATTAACTTGTTGAGGTACTCGTACAGACTGAGAAGTGATTGGAATAGGAGGGGAAGTCTCTTCTTCTGCAGGGGTGGTTTGAGTGTTTTCTTCCTCAAAATGATTATCATTTTCTTCCTGAATTATTACTACAGGATTTGATTGATTTACAACTTTCCCTGATCGTAGTTGAATTTCATAGGTGGGAAAGGTTTTAACTTCTATATTTTGCACAGGGTGGGTGGATCGATTATTGGGGTTAGGGATTGGCTGGGCAGGGATTGCTGTTGGTCTCGGAGGGTTGTGGGCAGCTTCATTTTGTGGTTGTTGATTGGCATTTATAGGTACTTGCTACTGTTGGTTAGGGTTCAAGGGGGTTGTAAATTGTTGCTGTATAGGAGGTGGGGGTAAAGATTGCATCTATGGTGGGTTAAATCCAGGTAGTAATTGGGAAATGTTTGCAGGATACTGTGGATATGTAGGGTAAGAGGGATTCCCATACACAACCCCCCTCCAACCTTGTTGCCAAGGTTGAGTTTGAGCTTGCTGAGGTGTCCATTGTGGATAGGTCATTGGGGAAGGACCCCATTTTTGCTATTGATACTGTGCATTAGGGTCATAAAATGGATTGGGGTTTTGTGCTCTCCAAGGTCTTCTGGAAGGGTATGATTGTTCTTGTGAGACTCCTCCTCCCCTATACATGGCTTGTAGTTCAAGAAAAGTTGGACACTAAGATGTGGGGTGCTCTAGTGTACACAAGCCATAGATTTATATGAAATTTAATGAACATTATTTCTCACCATGCTTCTTTCGGCATCTAGGACAGAAGATTGCTAAAACAGTCTCTTCTTCTTGTTTCTTTTTCAGTTTTAGGGTATCTAATTGGTTACTGATTGTGCTCAAGATGTCTATTTTAAAGTTCTCTAATAAGTTTCCTAACTCAATTCTGGTGACAGTTCCTGAGCTTTGTCTTGTATTTCTGCTAAAAGAATCTCTTGGTGCTTTGCCTATTTTAGCTTGTCCTCTTGAGTATCTTCTACAGTAATATGAAATCTCTGCAAAAGGATTTTGGTGCACATCTCCTGAACTTAACAAATTTAAAACTTCTATGCAGTCATCTCTAATACCCTTCAAAAATATGGTTCTTACTACAGTTGGGCTTGTGGTGAATAATTTTGATTTCTAGTAGTTGTATACAAACCTTTCTAAGTAGTCTTCAGGGCTTTCATATTCTGTTTGTTGCTTTTTAAAAATGTCATTTTTAGCATTATCTTTACAATAGTCTTGGTATTTTCGTAAAAATGTGTCTTTCATCTGATCCCAAGAGAGGATTGTATTTTCTCCTAAGCTGATGAACCATCTTAAGGCTGAATCTTTCATTGTAGTAGGAAAGAGATTAAGTTTTTGGGCATTGTCTGAGTAGTTATATCTTCTACATAATATGTCAAACTCGAATAAAAATAAATTTGGATCTTCAGTTGACATACCTCTGAAAGTGGGTAACGATGATAGCGGGATATTCTTCATGCTGATGTTTCTGGAAATATCCAAGATTGGAAACCCAAAGGTCTTAGTCTCAATGGCTGCATTTCCTTCTTCTTCTGCCATTCAACTGATAGATGGTTCAGAAACTGGATTTTGTGTGTTTCCTGAACGTTCAACAAATTCACGTTATGCCCGCCCCAATGCTGATTCTTCCGTTTTAGGTTCTTCTTCTGGAGCCTCGTTGGCTCCCCTTGAACTTTCTCCTAGTGTAATTTTTCCTACACCAGTGTCAGTTGGATTAGTGGGGGGGTTTGTTTTTGAATCTTTAGAGCTTACAAATCTACCCTTATTATCTCTATATCTATGCATAAAATGGAAATTTGATTCTTAACTAAATTGAAATCCTAATTCTATCTAGAAGGTAAGAAGGCAACCTGGCTTCGGAGAACCCCACTCTAGTGGCCGCGTGGCTCTTCAATCACGTCTTAAACATTTTATCCTCCTCCCTCAAGCAACCTTTAAAATAATTCAAAAACTATGCAAACAATCTAAGCTAAAAATCACTTCCTACCGTTTGCAACTCCCCGACAACGGCTCCAAAATGGTGTGCTACTTATAAGTTTAGTATAATGCACTCATTAATTATCAATCCGAGATTCGTAATCAACAGAGTTGTAAGACACCAGTAAGAAAGGTAATTCTAATGTCATGAGTATAGAACTATTCTAGATTATGCATGCTGGAAACAAAACAAACTAGCAAATAAAAAACACACTTTGGTTGTCTTTCACATAGGGGCTATCTACTCCATTATGGCACATGCAAATATGAGATGGATTTATTTGACAGATCAACTCTACTATCTGACCCAGAAAACTAACTATGCAATCACACTTCTGAAAGGGAAATCACACATCAATCATCAAGACATAGCATGGGTAGTTCAATAGTCAATATACTGAGTATGTTGTGGTTCAGAATGTGTTGTTGTAAACTTCACTAGTTCTCCTTCAAATATGTCTGACTACTACTGCAAACATTTATGTCCATGAAACAAAATCAAATTCATAAAAACAGAAACAAGACATATGCAAAACAGAGTAAGTAAATATCTCCAAACAATCGTATAATCGAAATCCTAGTCTAGACTATACTGCTATCATCTGAAAGAATTAAGATTCAACTAATCTAGCATCTATACTATTGAAATCAACTACTAACACTAATCTATAAGTATGATGACCTTTGTTGGGTGGTGGGCCCTTGCCGCTTCAACAGGTCAACGACTGGAGTCTACAGTAAGCTTTCTTTCAATCCACACATTCCTCTTACTTAAATTTCAAAACATAGAATTAAACTATGCTAACAACTCAACTCACATTCATTCATAAATGATCAAGACCTAGAAATAAATGACATCCTTCTATTAAAATTCAACTCAGAATGTGTTCTACAATATGTAACGTTGCTTCACATGCTGGATTATACTAACTCTCTACTACCTCCACCATCCTTTCCATGACTATTTAAACAATCAGTCAATTGTCAAATTTATATATTTGGTTACATATTTTAAGCTTCATCATCATGACACAAAGTGTATGAGGATGGAGCAATAGAAAAACAATCTTATCATAACCTTGCTAGAGCTTTAATGATTCAACAAACATCCAGCAATTATCTTTAGTACGATCTGGAGTTAAACTTGGTATATTCTGCTTCCTATATTGGTACCGGATCGTGACAGGTGAGATTCGGTAAATGGTACCGTATCTGAATAGTGCACAAGTGGTTGGTACCGGATTGTGACAGTCTGTGGCCGTTGGTACCGGATCGCGACAGGTGAGATTCAGTACCGGATATGAATGGAAGGTGCGCTTGGTACCAGATTCGAACAGTGGAAATCTGGCGCATAAGTAACGAATGGCTGAGCTGGTACAGAAAGGTTGGACTCATATAGAGGTCAAAGGTTATACATGGAAAATTAAAACATTAGTACATGAAACATTTAGTCTCCTAGCTCAATAAACCACAAAAATGCATGAATTAATTATACTTTACCTTATGACCTCATCAATGGCTAATGGTAGTGTTCTTTGTCATTTATCCAAGCTTAGGTAAGACAAAAAGGTATAGATGGGGAGTATAATAGGGTAATGGGGATGTCAATTTAGAGGCTCAACAGCCCACACATGCCCACATGTACACAATCTTAGGATAGTTTCAAATTCTTAGAGTAAATCACTTAGGAAGTTTAAAGCATTGAAAGGGTCAACACATGCCCACATGTTCACAATATAGGAATAGTTTGAAATCTTTCTTAGATTAGACAACACTCTAGGGAGATTAAAGCTAAAGAGTAAGGACTCACATGTCCAACATGCTAGTTTCCTAGGGCTTTGTCAATATTTTCAAGGATTGTTTGTGAAATCTAGTAAGGTAGAAGTAAGCAACAATTTTAAAGGACCAAGCGATGTCCACATGCCAAAATTTTCTCACTTAACTTATTAAAACTCATCACTCACCATCACTTATTGCACAAACCACATATTCAAAAGGAGTTTCATTAGATACTTGAAACTGTAGTATGATATTCTCATGCTCATAAGCGATTTGGGAGGATCATAAGGGATTCATTTATTTGATAAAAATCTTTTTTGTGTACACCATTTTTAATCAATGAGGTTGGCCCATGACTCCAACTCCACATCCCACTCTTACATCCTAAAAGAAACCATAATCAACCCACTTCTAACCCCCATAAGAGGAACACAAAATAATTTGGTAGTCTAAGTTACGATTTTGGGGATAGGCATCCAAATAACTCCCCATCATCATTTTTTCATTGAAACTTAGAAAGTTGCGAAATAGGATACCAAAATACTCCCAATCAAGAATTCCTACACCATAAGACAAGGAGACAACTATGAAGGGTCAAAGTTCGAGGTCCAATTGTTCTGTGTGTGCCTCATTGGGTCACCCAACCCTTGGAAAGCATCCAAGCTGCGACTGATTTCTGAGGCCAAAAATCTAAATGTTGTTCTTGATTGAGGTGACTTAGTGGAAAAATTCTAGGCATTATATACCCAAGGTTGAAGTTGTGGGCTGCAATCACATCTCAATTGAATTTTGAACGATTTTTGGGAAATATCACTAGTACTTCCGAGATATGCCCCCTTCACCCCTCATTATAACTGATTGTTCATTCCTTCACTAGTATTTCCTCTAGTGGGTTTTGACCCCACTGTCGAGTGCTTTTTTGGAGGTCCATTTCTATTTGAGAGGAAGGAAATTACATTAGATAGGAAACATGCATTTGTTTTTTATATTTCCCTAGGTGGAGTCATAAAACCACCAAACTACCAGTTACATTCTTGTTATACGTATGGCTGTCACCATTTGTTTACATACATTTTGTGAATACATTGTTACAGTAATTTGTAAAACACTTATTATATCATTTCTTCTCATCACTGTAAGCACACATCCACATATAGTCCAAAATCATAGGGGAGCCACAACATCCCCGCCATTCTAGGCACTTGAGAAACCTCCCCCTAATCTTGGGAGGTATCCCCCACTTGGTTGATACATCAACACAACCATCACATACACTAGTTAGTGCTATGGTTCTAGGATAAACATTGCTTGGACCCACCTTGCTTGGTACTACTATCCAAAGCACTTCGCGCACTAGTCCTTCACCACAAGGAGGTAGAACTCAACCTTCATCGCAAGGTACAACCTCCCAACCATCCTCACAAGGAACATCTTCTCAACCAGAAAATACCATGGATGGTACTCCCCCATCCATGCCATACTTGGAATCTCTCAATATCCCAAATTAATGAACGATCCCATATTACATGACCCTACTTGGCCAAATATTCCCACTAAGTTACCTTTAGACATTCCCAAATTCGAAGGAAAACCTGAAGAAGACCTAGCCAATAAAAGTATGTCTTTCCACCTGTGGTGTTGTTCCAATAGTATTATGGAATATTATGTTCGCTTACGACTTATCCAACGAACTCTCACTGGTCCCTCTGCTAAGTGGTATGTGAATGAGAAATATGGGTCCCACTCAACCTTTGAGTCATTAGCAAAAGCCTTCTTATCCTTCTTCCAACTTCCAGTGTGCCACGACACCGGCTTGTAAATCCTATCTGAATTAAAACAAACCTCAACCAACCATATTTCTGATCACATCCATGAATGACAAAGGATAAGAAGTATTTGCAAAGTAGAGACCACCCCACAACACCGACTATAATGGTTCCTCAAATCACTAGTCCCTCTCCTCGCCAAATATGTCACAATACTTACCCTCAAACTGAAGACGAGGCCATCACCAAGGCCCAACATTTTGATATAATTTACTCTCATTTGGGGTACCTTTATACCATATTACCTGATGCTCCTCTCCCCTTGCCATTTGGTCAAGACAAACCTGGAACATTGCATGCTTCTAATGGGTTGATTGGGTTCATGAACCATACACACCCACATTCTCAACCGATTGCCACGTTTGGTCCCAATCCATATCAAACACCATATGGGGGAAACCCATACTACTCTCCCCCACCACATAAACCACCATTCATGGAACCCCCCTCCCATCATGGGACCACCAGTACCTACACCCACCACACAACCAGTGCACACACAACATCCAAGCCCTTTTCCATCCACAACATATAATTCTACCCCTATGGGAGGCACCTCCACTTCATACAACCAATATGGACCTCCCAAAGGTAACCCCTACTACCCCTTCCCTGGTCCTCCTCAACCCGCTTCCCCAACACATGGCCAACAACAAGAAAGAGTAAATTTTATCCAACCCTCTCCTATTCAATGAGTTCAATATTTTGAACAATTGAATACAACCAATCCCCCTCATCAACCCAACAACAATTGGCAAAAGGGAAAGAATATAAACCAAGGAAAAGGGGGAAACCCAAAAAACCAAATCCTCCAGTAGGGGGCAACCAAAACCCCCAAGGGGGAAATAAAAATGGAAAACCACGCCAAGGAAGGAATAATAACCTTCGAACCAATTTCCCTTGTGCATTATGTGGTGAATATGGCCATTACACCCACCATTGCCCCCAAATTCTTGATTTCAAATGAATGAAGGAAGCCATGAATCCTCTATGACCACCAACACCTCAAGGGACACCTTAGGTACCTATCAACTATATTCCACCTCCACCACTGGTGGTCTTGCAAAATTCCATCCCTCACCAAGGTGTTATCAACACACAAACATAAACTATTGTTATGAGGAAAATCTCTCTATGGCTAGGGGTACACCACAACAAACGGAATGACACGCATAAATAAACTCTAATCCCATGTATGCTATATAAATGAAATGCTAACAAGACAAGGCTAAGAGCCTACCTCGTCCAGATGTTTGAAGAAGACCATCGTTGAGCACACAACACAAAGATTTATACTTGCAAATTGTTCTCAACAACCAAGATATGTAAGCATATGGTGATAATATATAATTTCAGCATATAGATTAGCATAATCCATTAACATACATGACAAATAGTCACATGGAATAACAATTCATATATTTACAAGATATCAATTGGACAAGAAAAGAGTATTTCTATTAAAATAGTCAACATAAGTACATAGGTGACAAATTTCTGTCATGACACATATCAGAACCGAGAAACTAGGTCCCTCCAGCTCAGCCTCCACCACTTCAATCCTCCACTAAAGGCAAGCTCATATAAAGGAGTCAATGAGGTTCTCCATCACAAAGAAGGAAGAGCTTGGGGGCTGAACAAAGAGTTCATAATTTCAAGGACAAAGGGATGCAGACTCAATATGAAGTGAAATTTCTCCAGAGTGTCTTTGCTCTCAAAGTTGAATTGTTGAATCCCTCAAGGCTTGTATATGGCTCAATTTATAGCCTTCAAATGGAATTTAAGGGCCGAGTTAGAGTGTTTCTAGTATATGGAAGGTCAAGGATCATGGATCTCCTGACATGGCATGAAAACCTGACATAATTTTTATTTTTTACCACCAAACACGATGTATGCGGGTTGTAGTGGAGCAACCTATGTATACACTTGTTGTATAACTGATAGGGCACGTATATGTGGAAACATATGTTTTTTGGCTCTGGAATGCACAAAAAGGGAACTTCAAGTTTGCATAGGGAAATGTAAGGCCATCCAAGCAAGTTGCATGGAGTGAGGTAAAATTTGTTGTAACAGATGCCCCCTAATATGTGAGGTCAGAGGACTATCTACGATGGTCAAAGTACATTATAATTCCTAGAAGTGGAGTAATGAAGAATCAGCTGGAAGTACTAGTTTCTCATGAGAATATTACAATCCATAATGACTTTGTACACATGGATACCAATATGAATTACACTACAGATCCATGTGGAAATATATCAAATAGATGTTCATGGTCATGAATAGGCAATAAAAAGTGGACATATGCCATAAGATTTCATAGTCATGAATAAGGCATAGTGGAATCCAGTCTCAAAACCAATCTAAAGATATCTTTAAACAATGGAGTACAATCTGATATCCCATGATCACTGAAGTCATATAGGTACTGGTCCAATAAAAGATAACAACAAATGGGAAATGCTGCTACTGTAAGCTGGATCTCTTCTACACTATCCATTGAAGGTGCAAGTCCACATCACATGAATAGAGGAGTTGAGGTTGAACATGATGAGACTTCGTTTGATTACTGATCATTAAGGTATACCATTAACAAATGAGAGACAACCCACCAATAATGGAAGTAGGTATCAAAGCACCAAGTACATTCTACAAGTGTGAATAATGGTGTTGAAGTCAAACACTTGAAGAATCCATCGATCAAGAGACATTGATATATTCCCAAATGTCGATGGTGGGAGAGCTTGCCACTGATGATTGCAAGCCTCTAGATACTCATAGGACTCCATGTCTCATTTCTAGAATAGATGAGCTGAAGTCGATGGAAGGAGACTTGCTGAAAGGAGATAATTAGAGCATATCTCATCATTCAACACAAGGTACAAATAAATATCTTAATGATTAGGAGGATCTCATATGAATAGGATGTTCACGAACCAATGACCCCGTGCATCCCTCACATGCATCAGATGCAAGTAGTGCACGAAAGAGACCCTCTAAATAGAAACCAATAAAGAAAACTACAAAAAAAGGTGAGGAAACCACCAATAAGGCTAATGGAGTCCAAGACACTACATGAATCCCAATGTGTGAATAGATTTCTTGCCGTCGAACACAAGGGAAGCCCCCCAGTCAATGACCAATGAGGAAATTCAACTGTTGGGTTCAAGATTACCTACCCATAATGAAAGTAGGACCAAGGTGCATGGTAGGAATACAACTTCATGTGACTCTGAGATACACTGAGGGTATGGATGACATCCAAAGTCACGATTTCTAAGAAATGGATGAAAAAAGCTTATAGACTTCTTTTGAACAAGAGCATGAGACATACATATAACTCATGCAACATAGACTTGATGATAAAACTTTGTGATGTAGGAGGCATCAACAAACTCTCCATAGGGACTAGAAGAATAACCAGTTGGAGGAGTAAACTCTAAGTAATGAGCTCAACTTTCTAAGGTCATTCTAAACCCAAAATTTGTATGAAATTGGACTCAAAAGCTTGTGCTCTGTTCAAAGGCGTCATGCCTGCTGCTGATATGAGATAATATTCTTTTCCTGCCCATATTTTTTTTTCGTTTTTTCATAGGCAAAGAAATGCTATGATACATGAGAGAAAATGAGTGTCACGAGTAAACAACTAGTTACGAGCAGTGGAACATACCTATTCTCAATGAAAGGAAGTGCATGAAGGGAATGAACACTCGGGGGAATGTTTCCTCTAAGGGTACAAGGTATCAAGATGCAAATGATATATAGAAGGCATTATAATGAGAAAGCGAGAACCGACAATAGGCTCAATAATGCAAGCAGGATGATGGAATGCAATTACAACTTAACGCCAAAAATTTTCTTTTTCGTAGATTTAGTCCCCTAGGCCCGAAAAAGTATAAAATAATACCCAAGAGAACTCTTCTAGCCAATGGTGACTAGAGTATTCCTTTTTAGTAAGTAGTCTACTTGGTTTGGAAAAGGGTTAAACTTATACCAAATAGATGCCCTTTAAAATACATTTAACGTGTGTGAAAGAGACAATTTCACTCGACAATCTTTTCATTTTTTTGGGGAGTCAGAAAAGAGCTTAACCAAGACGTGGGGGAGTCCCATAGGTAACGATCATAATGCTTGTGAGTAAGAAAATGGATTTCGAACTCAAAGTCATATCCGGACTATAAGGAACTCTCGGTCCTATGGAATAACTTCTGCATGGGCACCAAAGGACACAAAGGTTCTAACTAGGGAACCCATGTTTTGTAAGTCTCTACCACTTACTAATGACACTTCTAGTAGCAGTGAGAAGGTTCGATGTCGCTAATAAATGAGTTTGTACCTAGGGTGTATGGATCACGGTCATAGGATGATGCAAGAATGCAAAATGGAGTGAAAACCTATCCTATATGCTAGTGAAAGAATATCCCTTTCGAAGGAAAGAACAGGCGGTACGACACTGGAAACCACAAAAAATCTTGGATAAAACCACCAAAACTAAGTCTTTCCACTGCGCTATTAGTATATAAGGTCAAAAAAGAGCAAAAAATATAGGAAGTGGGTAAACAATTTCTACTAATAGTAAAAATAGACCCTTTTACCATACCGTTTGAGTTTTTTCACCCACATAGTGCATTTTAGGCCATTTTACCCACGATATTCACGTGTTTATTGTGGGAGATATGATAAACAAAATCAACAACCATTTGGACCAAGTAAGTGCCCATCCCCTCTTCTTCAATTTCAATGGTTTAAATTTCAATTTTAGGCCCCATGTTTTTAGTATTAGAGGGCGTAAGATGGAAACTAGGGTATACGTGGGTGATAGGTCATCAGGTAACATATAAAACCCCATATACATGGGAAAAATGAAGCCTTCATGCGTATATGCAACCCTGTACACAACTGTTACCAAGTTAGCCTACGTACAAGTCCATGAACAAGATTTTTAAAGGATTTTAGCTCAAAAAATGTTTTGTCCTTTGCAGGATGGTTATTTAATGGAGGGAAAGGGAGCATGAGGAGATATATGTAACTGTGGGAAGAGATGCAAGGGATCAACAAGATTTAAAATGATGTGGCCTTTATAAATTTTGGGCTCTCAAGGGAATGAGGGTTCAGGTGAGGTTACTCCAATTTCTAGTAAACTACTGGGATCTAGAGATAGAGTCCTTCAACTTCGATGGAAACCATTTAGGATTGAAGTGGACGATATATACTTCATCATAGGATTGTGTCGTCAAGGTGAGGTAGTGAATATCAATGTCTGAGGGGATGGGGGTGATATGACTATGGATGAGTACATTTCCACCCACTTTGTTGCAAGAACAGATAAAGTAGGGAGCTAACTCCGTATCAGGGTGATCAAGAACCTGAGCTTAAAGATAATCGTGCTTGTACTCACATGGATTTCGGGGTCAATTTCACCAGGCATAAAGGCCACTCATGTTCTATGCGATGGAGTGTTTGAGACCCAATTTTTATGACCGGTGTACCTCACTATTGGCTAACATGAAGAGCCA
This sequence comes from Picea engelmannii, assembly GCA_009831015.1. Taxonomy (NCBI): domain Eukaryota; kingdom Viridiplantae; phylum Streptophyta; class Pinopsida; order Pinales; family Pinaceae; genus Picea; species Picea engelmannii. The sequence continues at coordinate 83,547 of ML804566.1, read as the reverse complement.
GTTGAAAGATTGCAAACAAGGGAAAATGAGAAATTTTGGATTTGCATCCATACTTTGTAGTTTTTTCTTTGAGAGGGTTCCAAGTTTGAGCCCTAGAGTATGGATTAATAAAAATGGACAATGCAATCCAACCATGTCACGGTGGACTGATGTGATGAGGCGACTAGGAGGTGGTAGGGTGCCAATCCCCTATAATGATGAATTCTTTTTCTGGTGTCGTCGACAGGTCATAGACATTGACGATTTTCCTTACACAGGGATCGAATACAGAGGGGAACCTGACATACCTTTGCCACCAGGTTCTTCCTATGATGATATTGGTAAGAAATATTTTTATATATATCATTTTTTTTTTCAATAAAAATAAAAAATGCAAATATTTTTGTATGGTATAAAGTATTAACAATTGCTTTGTTACGCAGATGTAGTTCCGTGACGACTGGTGGGATTCCCATGACATCGGCGAAGGGCCGAGGAGATGAGAAATTGGGCAGGGATGTGGAGAGAGTGCCACAGAATGTGAAGGGGAACTTGTCTCGATTGACACACACAATTCCTATGCTTCAAGTGGAGGATCTGCCAAAGGCGATGCGACAACAGGTGGTGGGTGTACCCTGTGCATGGGTGCGAATCTTTCGAAGTCTCGCAAATGCCATAGTGTGCTATCATGATACACATATGGTGCCATAGGTGTAGATTCCATGGTCATATTATACACTGATCATATATGTATTTTGAGGGTGTGGGCCCCATTTTGTATTATGACACCATATTTTTTTAACTCGAAAGAATGAAATATAAAAACTTTGGTCTTGGACTTTACTTATATATGTTACAATGTGTGAATGTATGAATATGTTTTCGTTGCTTAGTTATGTGACAAATACCAATCTAAAATATAATTAGCATATGCATCAGATACATGATTATAACTTCTAAGGATTTGATTATAAGTAAGAAAAGAAAAGTATCGTTCCAAAACTTGTACCCGTAGGAATCATCAGAGTAGAGTAGGATCTCACACACGGTAACTATCGTTCAACTGGCATACAACTAACTAGGAGTCTAGACGAACCTATAAATACCGAACACCATGTGAAATGGAGTTGCGTAATAACTATATAACGACACTATACTTAGCCAATTATTCATTGATGGATCCAGATGAACGCTACCTGTAGACACCAGTTGGCCCTCGGGTGAGTAAATGACCCAGGCAGAGAAATCCATGTTCCACGTATGATTACTGGAATTGTCCACAAATCCTAAGTAAACCAAAGACTCCATTGAAATCTTCCAACCAAGGGAAAACTTGATAAGAAATACGATGACACAAAGGAAAAGATGTATATACCTTAAGATACACTAGTATACAAAGGTAACGCCCAAGCTTGAAGGCTCAAGCGTAATAACTTTTAAGGTAGAGCCCATTTATGGGCTCATCCAACATATTCCATTCATAACATTCTAATTCATAATCTCCTTTATCTAAGATACATCAATACATGATATAAGGATTGTGCTACATGGGATTGAACTTGCCTTCCCTAGTGGTTCTTTGGCTTGGTTATAAAGGAGAACCAATTCACCCTCAACGTATTGCCAAGGACATACAAACTTATCGTATTGAACCTTAACACATTGTTTATTCTCTTTGATAGATGCAGAGGCATATCGATCCTTCTCGTCGAGACACTCCAATCCTTCTCATCGAGACACTCCAAGTATATGAGGCGTTCTTCAATATCAGATGTGTCAAGTAGGAACTCAATTTCCAACTTAAGGGAAGGGATTTTGCATTGTATTGAAAGAATCAACTCCACGCATGTACTAAATGAAAAGGAGAGAAACCAGTAGAAGTCTTTGCCATGGTTCGGTATGCCCAAAGTGCAGGGTAAAACATCAGATGTCAGTCATATTTACTTTGGATGACAATTTTTTGCAATATGGTCTTAAGATATTTATTCACTGCTTCTATTTGTCCATTTTCCCGAGGATAATAAGGGGAAGAATGACCATGCTTAAACCCTAGTTTTGATGCTAACTCTTTCATCATTTCATCCTAAAAATGACTTCCATTAAAGTGACTAGGGTTTCAAATTGAGCTATAATCTGGTTGAATATGAAGAATGCTGCATTCTTACCATCAGAATTAATGGTAGGCATGACCTCTTCCCATTTAGTGAAGTAATCCATGGCTACAATAATATGCTTGTGCCCCCCAGCCGAGGCAGGGTTACAATCCATAAAATATACCCCCCACTTTGTGAAGGGACCGACGATGACGACTGGGTGAAGAGGGGATGGGTCCAAGGGCATTTTCTGAGTGAACACCTGGAAAGGGTGACACTTCTTGACTTCTTCAACACAATATTTAAAAATTACGGCAAAAAATAACTGGCTCGCAATATTTTTTGGGATGTCGCAAGCCTAGATAAATGACCACCACAAGCCCCACTGTGAAAATCATTGAGAACAGACTCAACTTCCTCATGAGTCAAGCAACAACATAAAATATTATCTACCCCTCGATGATACAAAGTGTCATTGATAATAAGTTATTTTTTAGCCTGATGACGTATATGTCGTCAATCGTCTCTTGAAAAATGCTGGGGTAGCTTCAAGGTTTGAAGATAAATCAAAATGTCTCCATACCAGGGGTCCAAAGATGAGATAAGGAAAATATGTTCATCCGAGAATGAATCATCATGAAAAATGTCCTCATCTATTCGAGGGAAGTCTGATATCAACTCAACAAAAACTAGCGATTTATTAGACTTCACCGAAGCGACATTGAGATCAAATTCTTGAAAAATAACAATCCATTTAATGTATATCCCTCCTATGATATGCCTAGTGAGGACGTATTGAAATGGATTGATATCCGCAACTAAAATAGTTTTGCAAAGTAATATATAATGTCATAATCTTTGAACCACATGTAGGATGACCAATGTTGGTTTCTCTACTTGAGAGTATTTAAGTTCAGGACCAACTAGGTTTCGACTGAGATAGTAGACAATGTTCTCATGGAGCTTATCGTCTTCCTGAACCAAAGCCATACCAACCGACCCTTCGGACGAGGTGATATAAATAAAATAGTCTCTACTATAGTCTGAAATCTTAAGTAGAGGCGCTGATACCAAAGATTTTTTAAGAGCATCGAAGGATTCCTGGGCTCGCTCGTCCCATATAAAATAGAGTCTTTCTTCAAAAGATGCATGAAACCTTTAGTTAAATTGGCATAATTCACTATAAACGGACGCAGGAAATTAGGTTTCCCCTGCAGACCTTGAAGTTGTTTAATGTTGTGCAGGGGAGGCAATCGAAATATTACCTCAACCTTCATATGATCCACCATGATCCCATTCTCAGACACTAAGAATCCTAAAAGACGGCCAGACCTAACGCAAAAGATGCACTTGTGAGGGTTCAATCGAATGCGATAGTAACAAATTCTGTCAAATAATAATCGAAGGTGAGTGGAGTGATCTACTCTCTTGTGAGAGTGAGTAGGGAGATCATCTAGGAAATATTCGACAATATGATTAAGATTGTGAAAAGAAAAGGTCATGGAACGTTGGAAGGTTGCTCTGACATTTTTAAGGTCGAAATCCATTTTTCGGTATGAAAAGTACCCAAAGGAAAAATAAACATCATCTTATGTTGATCCTCGGGTTTGATCTGAATTTGATTATACCCTGAAAATCCATCCATAAAAGAAAATACTTCTCTTTCGGTGCACTCGTCAAGAATTTGGTCAATGAAAAGAGTAGGGAAGTTATCTTTAGGAAAATCCTTGTTCAGGTCTTGTTGGGCCCAGACCTATTTTGAGGAAAGGCCTATTTTTGGAAAGGAAGACCTAATTTTGGAACACGCGTAACAAGTGGCAAGAAAGCAACATGCATAAAAAGAAAGAAAATAAGCATGCAAGAGGAAAAGCCACGTGGCGAAGAGGCATAAAAGCCTAACCATGATAGGTTTAGGGTTTTTGTTAAGGATTGTAATGGTTATAAGCTTGTAAAATAATATAAATAAAGAGCTAGGAGGTCTAGAGGGAGGTTTTTGATAGTGGTTGATAGTTGTTGCACTTTGTAAGACTGTCGATTGTAATAAGGTTGTAGAAGAGTTGAATAAGGTAGATTTTGAGGGTTAGATCACATGCAGAGGATCCTAGTGTGATCTAGTCTGCTTCATAAAGGATTTTTTTCCTTGATCTTGATTGTATTACTGAGATGTAATACGTGCAATGTTAGATTTTGCAGCAGATCAAATAAAAGAGCAGAGGGGCCAAATCTTGTGGACGTAACCCTAGGAGGGGGATGAACCATGGTAAAACTTGTGTTCTATGTGATGTTTATTGAGTATTTACCTTCTGTTAATGATTAGATTATGAATGAATGATTAACTAGTTGTATTAACATGCATGCATAAGGATAAAGATGAATGAATCCTAGAAATACTTAAACATTTAAAAAGGTTAATGCATGAAGAGGAAAGAACACAATCCCATATCCCCATTCATTCCTAGACTGCAAACACCTGGGTATTGCAATCACCCATAAAACTATATCAGAGATAAGTCAGAGATCTAACTAACAAATGGTTTTGTAGTTGTCATGAATCGCAAGGGATAGAGTGAACAAGATCTGTGGACGAGATTTGTGGAAGAATCACGCAGAGGATGAAACTATAGAAGGGAATGTTCAATCCATGGAAACCAACAAAGGTGAAGATCGAAAGATGGCTGAAAATGAAGGAACTTGAGTTTGCACAGAAGGACAAAAAAAACCCTAAGCTAACACCATGCAAATATCTTGACAAATACATTTTTAACGAATTGCATGAGGTATTTTTCTGTGATATCCCGCATTTGTTGCAGTAGTGGTTATTGAGGTTAAAAGACAACCACCCTACAAATCGAATTATATAGCTGGAGTGGAACCTTGTGGAGATCGTGCAGTTAGAACAAGTTAATAACAAATTTACACGTCCAGTAGATTTTTGGTTAGACAATATTATTGCATGGTTTATCACTGAATTTGTAGTATATACAACGAAGTCTTACACCGTAGAAAAGAAATATTTTCTAGAGGGACCCATAGGTAGGTACATCAGATCGTTGTATACTTCAATCAATATTTTATTGTATGAAAACAATGTGATTACTATGGAATCAAACAACTAAAATTCCCTACGTGCATGGGGGACGGGGGGGGAAGCATTGACAGAAGGATGAGAAATGGAGGAAGATATGGATAAAGGAAAGAAGAAGGAGGACATGGACCCAATCATGATGAAGGAAGACCAGATAAAGCATATAATGGAAAAATCTATAAAGAGGTATAATGGAGTACCCTACCAATATAAGATGAATAACAAGAAGAGAGCCATAAATGATAAGAAGGGCTTGGCAAGAGATGAAGAAGAGGTAGAGGATCTTCGGGCTGTGGAGAATATTGAGGAAATCCTACACACAACATACCAAAGGAAAATAGGAGGTCCAAGGTCAGGGACATAAGGTATAACTCTAATCTAGATCACCGTCAGTGTGGAACCTACAACCCCATGTACGACTAACACACCAGAAATAACACCAACATTTAGAAAACCAGATTTTAGTGGAATAAATACAACATGAAACACATCCAAGGAAGGAGCATCAACTAGAGGAGCCAGTTTAGGAAGTAACAATAAATTATCTACACCACAAAGAGGTAGTAGTTCAACACAGTTCAAAATGGAAAGACATGATCCCACGATCAGATTACCAGAATTTCAGGGAGAGGCATCAAAGGACCCTGAAAAATAGTTATTTATTGGTGAGAAGATATGGGAAGCAAAGCATATCATAGATGAGGATACAAAACTTGTGCAGTTAGAAATTACACTAAGAGACCGCGCACTGGACTGGTATATGAGCCTATATGTAAAAAATCCACCAAGAGTAACAAAGACTATTGCAGATGTAAAAAAATTATTGATAAACGAGTTTTAGAATCCCAACTCAGAATACCAGTACATGAATGAAATGATTGAAAAAAAACAAAAAAACTAGGCGATTTTGTTTGGGAGATTGATGAGAGGTTTAAACGTCTGAAAGGTAAGATGAAATATGCAATGACTGACATGCAATATAATAATCTATTTGTGAACTTAGTGCTACCACATTTGAAATACCCATTAAGACAACATAAGTTCTAAACTCAGGCAGAGGCTCTACAGGCAACCTTACAACTAGAAGAAAACCAGTATCATCAGACAGATCCAACAATAGAGGAGATGAAGGAGGATTTGAAGAATCTAACATTTCAACTTAACTAGAATAAGTGTAAAGAGAAAATAGAAGTTGTTTGGTGTACCCTATGCAGGACAGAAGGACACCATAAGAATGAATGTCCAACTTTCGCGTAGTATATGGAAACAGGGATGGCAAACCCATTTCCAACAAGAGGACCATGGTGCGAGATTTGTAAGACACATGGGCATGATCCATATCATTGTCCAATGATGAAAAAATATAAAATAGTACCCAAAAGTTCATACTGCAATTTTTGCAAATCAGTGGGTCATGATGATAAGGATTGTAGGACAATGGAGCTAATGAGAGAAAGAACTTCAAATACTTATAGGGTGCAAGCAGAAATGATGATAGGACAAGATGATCCTAAGTTGAACCAAGTATCACCACCATAAAATAATGCACAACAACAATACAACAATGCGAAGCCATAGTATAATAATGCGCAACCACAATATAACCCCACACAGTATAACTAGGTACCTTAGTACAACGCGCCACGAGGAGATTGAGGTGGATATAGAGGTGGAGGATGAGGTAGATGAGGATTTGGATGAGTCAGAGGACCAATAGTGTGCCCAAACTACCAACAACCAGGACATTATGCAAGGGAATTTCCACTCCCACCAACGACATGTATGTACTGTCGCGCAACATATCATGACACAAGAGATTGTCCAACACTCTTGGGGAAGATCCAAGAAAAAAGGAACAAGAACAACCATAATGTCTACTGGATCTCTACAGAATCTAGGGATGATGGGATGAACATCAATATAGTCACTCGAGGAGGAGCCAAGACAGGAACTGATGCAATATCACGTGATCCATATCAACACCAATGGGTTAAGAAGAACATTGAACCACAAAAGAAGTTTGACGCACAGAAAGAAAAGGAAACATTTAAGGAATCCAGACATGAGTTTCTCAAGAAAAATGTTGCATCTACATTAGCTGCGCAACAAAATCAAAACTCATCAATATATGGGATTCCATTCTCAATGGACCATACTAGTAAAGCACGACCTTTAGAGAAAGTAAGTACCATAAAGACTTTTCTGCAATCCTGTGTTAAGCTATTGAATGACCCATTATTTGTTAAGGTTTTACAAAATATGGTAGAAAGATGTAACATAGAGGTGGAAGGGAAGTTAGAACATAAAACAATCAATTATCTCCATACTAGAAGAAGGAAAAGAAGAGAATTCAGACTGAATGGCAACATTGGGGATTTCAATATGGGTGATGTTATACTGGATTTAGGCTCTGAAGTAAATTTATTACCTAAGAAGACATGTCAGTTTATGGGAGAACCTACACTGGGCTATTCACTTGTCCAGTTGTAATTAGAAAATCAACACATAGTGTTACCAATTGGAAGGCTTAAAGGTCTGACAATATATTTGGATGAAGTGCACACTATGGCAGATTTTGAAGTAATAGAGAAAGTAGATGGCACAACAACTTAAAAATCATTGCTTGGATTGGATTGGGAATTTGATAACCAGGCTATAATCAACCTGAAGACAAGGAAAATGACTTTTGAATCAGGAAAATATAGAGTCACTGCACCATTGGATCCTTCAGAAGCAGGAAGGTTTGTAGAGGCCACTTGTTTGGATCTAGAAGAAATAAACCAGTTGTACAAAACCACCGCGTGAGAAGAGGATTATGTTAACCCAACTACAAATGGGGCTCAGCTAGAGAAGCATTACATCATGTGCTTCTAAATCAGATACAAGTTTGGAGAATTGACAACAAATATTACATGAAGTTTCCACAAGGAGGTGCGCAAGAATAGACCGCGCAATAAGATGGGTTGGTACATAGATAAGAGAACCTCCCAGTTTTCATGGATTAAATGAATTAGAGAAATTTTTGAAAAAATATGAAGAGGAAGTGTTAGAAAAGAGGTTCTTATCCCTATATATTTCACTCAAGGAAACACCTTCAAGATGGTGGGGTGTGCACAAAGAAATAATTCAGGACTGGTATCAATGTAAACAATTACTGCACATTAGATTTGGCGCAAAACCAAGGAGCAATATAGTCCAAAAGTATGACGGGAAAGGCACACCAATTGAACACTTGGAGAAGTGCAGAACATAGGGGAGGATGACACCACTAGAGGAATGGCCTCATCACCTTATCCATACATTGGAAGGAATCCTAGAGAACTGGTATATAGACCAGGAGATGCACAGAGGCACTACAAAATGGACATAATTACAAAAGAATTTTATAGTGACTTTCTCATTTGAGCACGAGAACTCCAACATTGATTAAAAAATGAAGCTGATATAGGGAATGATATTTAGTTATGAACCATAGGTTGAAATCATGAAAAAATATCAACACCAGAATAGACATACAGTCAAAGAGTTATTTTGATGCTATCATGTGGAAGAAGAAGCACCATATGAAGATGATCCGAAAAACATTCAGATTACAAAATTTGAGGGAGGAAGAGAGGTGGAAGGTCCATCTCTGGAGTCATAAATATTTGTTGCACCAATCAAATTTAAGAAAGTCAACATTGGGATGAATGAAAACCCTAAAATGACAAGTATTAGAGACTATTGGGATGAGCAAACAATAGAAAGAATAACAGAGTTATTGCGCGAATACAATAACCTATTTCCAACAACCTTTATAGAGATGAAAGGAATAACATGGGATCTAGGTGAGATGAAGATACACCTCAAACCTGAGGCTAGAACTGTCAGGAAGAGACCCTATAGACCGAATCCAGTGTATAAGCAAAAAGTGAAAGAAGAAATTGATTGAATGTTGGAAGCTGGTATCATAGAACCAATAGAGGAATCTGAATGGATACGTCCTATGGTAGTACAAGAAAATAAGAAAGGGGGGATACAAATTTGTGTAGATATGAGGAAACTTAATTATGCTTTCTTACATGACCCTTTCCCTACCCATTTTATAGATGAGTTCTTAGAGAATGTGGGAGGCCAGGAAGCCTATTCATTTACAGACTGATTCTTAGGTTAACATTAGATCAAAATAGCCCCATAAGATAGGTATAAGACTACTTTTTATACAGAATGGGGATCCTACAAATATACAGTTATGCTATTTGGACTCAAGAATGCACCAACCATATTTTCAAGAGTAGTCATAGATGCTTTTAAGGAATTCATACATCAATTTCTAGAATTATATTTGGATGACTGGATTGTATATAGTCTGTTAAAGGACCATGTAGAAGTGTTGAGACTCATGTGGGAAAGATGCAAGCAATGTTAGATATCATTGAATATAAAGACATTCATTTTTGCTACACCTTTTGAAATATTGTTGGGACATATAGTGTGTAAACAAGGTTTACTAGTGGTCCCTGCTAAGATTGCAATCATTGTAAATTTACCACCACCAAATTCGGTGCACTAGTTAAGAGCAACAATGAGACATACATGCTATTATAAAATTTTTATAAAGGGGTATGCGTAGATTACTGCACCAATGGAAAAATTGTTGAAGAAGAACACCAAATTTAGGTGGAATGAAGATTATCAGCAAGGATTGGATACTCTGAAGAAAAACATGGTAACAACACCTATACTAGTATTACCATATTGGGAAAAGACATTTCTTATGCATGTAGATGCATCGGTCATAACACTTGGAGCAATTCTAGCACGACCAAGAGCATGGGACTTAGACCATCCTATAGCATTTGCAAGAAAAAAGTTGTCAAAATCAAAGCATAATTACAACACCATAGAAAGAGAAGGCCTAACCATTGTATATGCACTTCAGAATTCTAGGCACTATTTATTGGGTAAACACTTTAAAATGTTCACAAACCATTTTT
>ML804566.1:39273-73371 GCA_009831015.1 Picea engelmannii | reverse complement strand
GATGGATATTGTTATTTCAATAATTTGATTTTGAAGTGATAGTCAAACCAAGGAAGCTAAATGCAATACCTAATCACCTGTCAAGGGTAACTAATGGAGAAGAAACTACTAACTTGGAAGATAACTTCCTTGATGCAAAATTATTTTTAGTACAAGTAGCTGGTGAATACTTCACTGATATTATTGAATACTTAACCACAGGGGTTGTGCCACAAGAATTTAAAACTGCACAGAAGAAAAATCTGGTAGTCAGAGCTACAAACTATCAACTTATTGTAGGACATTTATACAAGATGGGTGCAGATAACATTTTGAGAAGGTGTGTATTGGAACATGAAAGGCCCAGAATTTTGGTAGAATCTCATGAAGGGATAGATGGAGGAAACTATGTAGGAAAAGATACCATGCATAAGGTATTTCACGCAGGATTATGGTGGCCAACAATCCATAAAGATGCTAAGGAATATTTCCAAAAATGTGATGTCTGTCAAAGGGCTGGAAAATCCAACAGAAGGGATGAGATGCCTCTAAGACCACAAATGACTCTACATGTATTTGAAAAATAGGCAATAGAGTTTGTGGGATCGATTAATCCACCAACAAAAAGGTCAGGAGCTAGGTATATCATTACTGCCATTGAATAGTTAACAATATGGGAATAAGCAACACCAGTCAAGGACTGTAGCGTAGAGACAACAACACACTTCTTGTTTGAGCAAGTGATCACTAGGTTTGGATGTACCAGGATTATGATGAGTGACCAAGGCACTCATTTTATTTATAGTACCATCAGAGCTATGACTGAGGATTTTGAAGTCTATCACCTGAAGAGTACACCATATCATCCTCAGGCAAATGGAACATTAGAAGATTTCAATAAGATTTTGGAAAATGCTTTGACTAAGATCTACAATTTTAATAGAGATGATTGAGACTTGAAAATACCAGCAGTACTATGGGCATACATGACCACATGTAAGAATTTGATAGGACATACACCATTGATATTTGTGTATGGGCAAGAAACAATGGTGCCATCAGAATTTATAGTACCTGGTATGCACGTAGAAACAATTACCATCATGACAGAAAGAGGCGCAGTACAAGAGAGGTTAAGTCAACTAATGGAAATGGAAGAGGACAGGATCCTAGCAGGATTTCACCAGGAAGTACAAAAATAAAGAGACAAAGCCTGGCATGACAAACATATCAAAAATAAGAGTTTTAAGGAGGGAGACCTAGTTCTACTCTATGATAATAAATTTTTCCAACATCTTGGTAAATTTAGAATGCATTGGATAGGGCCATGTGAAGTAAAGATTGTCACATATGGGGGATATGTGCAACTAAAAGACTTGGGAGGAACATAACTGAAAGGAATGATCAATCGTAGTCGACTGAAACTATACAAGGACAGTCGACCTACTAACCCTTAAAAGTTACAACACAGTAGGAAATACATGTATAGTGTACTATAATATATTTTAGGAAAGAAAACAGAGAAAAAGGAAGAAAAAAGTAGAAAAAGAAGAAAAAGAAAGACAAAAAAAGGAAGAAAAAAGTATAAAAGACAGAAAATGCAAAATACAGGGAAATATCATGTGTAGTAGATATTGGAGTCAGCGTGACAAAAAGAAAAAGTGATCACGCGCAACATATGGTTGACAGGAATAAAACATCGTTCACTAAGGGAAAATTCACAACAGAAACGTACGACACACCGAAAATTGCAGTGCACCAAAAACTAGGCCAACGATCGAAAAAGAAAAGACGATCGAAAAAGCAAAAACGATCGTTGAGGTAAAAAGGCACGATCTGGGAATTTATGAAACTGCACGAAGCGTACTCAACAAGATTTAATGGAGTAATAAGAATCAAATAATCTTCTTTGAGAAGATTTAGGGCATTTATGACACCCTCTATATAATGATAACACAAGCTAAATGAGACACATTACACATTTGCAAACCTGCGAAGCTAAGGAGCATGAAGATGAGAGGCAAATAAGCGAATTCAGATATTGTAGCAGCCGAAACTCAATTGGGAAAGGACGAATTACCCACAATGGCACCTCTAAAGGTCGACGCACCTAGCCAAACAACACAAAAAACATGCATTAACCATAGGTCACCGCAGAGGCAAAACATGAATTTACACAAAGAGAGGGAATCGTCGATGTCAACGTAATTGCCTTGCCACAGGTTGAACTAGTGAGCACTACACTAGTAGACGAAGAAGAGAAGGCTCTGACAATGGCTGGGATGGATATTGACTCGCATGACAGTGTGCAGGGCCAGGACCAAAGCATCCCACAAAATAAATGGTGGTGACAACGAAAGAACAAAGTCTCACAGGCCAAGGCCACAACCTATGGTGGGGTCCACGTAGCAGGAGGAAATACAACTTGAAGACATCACAAGGAAACCAGAGTTAGGCTCAGAAGCACAACCGGAGGTTGGGAAATCTAGCGCTTCAATACAATGAAAGGGGAAACAACCTATTGTAAAGTCCCCACGCAAGTAACCTAATGCCACAATAATTTTACCGCGCATACCAGAGCGGGTGCAGGCCACACCAAGTCTACTGGTTTGTGTCGAGAGGCTAAGATATGCATACCACAATGTGTCTGACACTAGAAAATTCCCATAATTTGAGCAACAAGTGTATATGGAGAGCCTAGGCACATGGCCATTAGGAGATCCAATATCGTGTCCAAATAAATGGGTGGCAGGCTTGGTGACCACAGGGATTATGAATTTGCTGGAGATCCCTCTCTTTGGATAGGGAAATGATGTGAATTGAAGATTGTGCAGAATAACAAGCATGCCGGGAAATCCCAGTTAGAACCTCTCCAGGAGAAAGAAACGCAAATAATTACGGAATTGGAGGAAGAGAAGACAATAATGGATCAGTATCATGTCGAGAGTGCATAATGTGTCAAGGAACATATCACAACGCATAGAGTAGAAGAGCTTACAGGGAAAGTTGCACAAGTTAGAGATAAAGGGGAAGAATTAGAAGGAAAATTTCACAGCTTGGCAGAGGCTGTTCAGGGAGCATGCACCACCTTAGTGGCTCAGGACGAGCGACATGTCAGTGTTGGGGGCCTTTTGGGAAGAAGACTATTTTGAGGTAATACCTATTTTTGGAAAGGAATAAATAATTTTGGAGCACGCGCAACAAGTGGAAAGAAAGCAACATGCAAAAACAGAAGGAAAAGCAACATGCAAGAGGAAAATCCACGTGGAGAGGAGGCAGGAAAACATAACCATGATAGGGTTAGGTTTTTTTTAAGGATTGTAATGACTATAAGCTTGTAAAATAGTATACATAAAGAGCTAGGAGGTCTAGAGGGAGGTTGTTGATAGTGGTCAATAGTTGTTGCACTTTGTAAGACCGTCGATTGTAATAAGGCTGTAGAAGAGTTGAATAAGGTATATTTTGAGGGTTAGATCACAGACTGAGGATCCTGGTGTGATCTAGTCTACCTCTTAAAGTATTTTTACCCTGATCTTGATTGTATTGCTGAGATGTAATGCACACAGTGCTAGATTTTGTAACAGATAAACCAAAAGAGCAGAGAAGCCATATCTTTGTGAACATAGCCCTAGGAGGGGGGTGAAGCCCAGTAAAAATTGTGTTATGTGTGAATTTTATTGAGTATTTACCTTTTGTTAATGATTATATTATGAATTAATGATTAACTAGTTGTATTAGCATGCATGCATAAGGCTAAAGATGAATAAATCCTAGAAATACTTAAACATTTAACAAGGTTAATGCATGAAGAGGAAAGAACACAATCCTGGATCCCCACTCATTCCTAAACTCTAAACGCCCATGTATTGTAGTCACCCATAAATATATCCTGGGTGAGACTACGTTGTGCACCCTGTGTGCAACGTTTCCTTCTGGTTTACCAGGAGGGTCGATGGTTTTAGAGGGTTTTGTTGGAAACCTGTTGAGATCCGAACCTGGGTCAACCCAAGAAGTAAGAAGTCAGAGATCTAACCAACATGTATCGAAAATACATACATACACGGATGGGTCCTTGCTTTTTATTTACGGGGATGAGGTCGGACACCCATCCATTCAAGGGAACCGGGTAGATGAAACAAGCATTAAGTAGCATCTCTAACTCTGCCTTAATAGTAGGGGCCTTCCTAGGATTAACGACTCTAAGACGTTTACAAAGATGTTTATCATCCAAATAGGTTCTAATTTCATGTTTGACAAGGTTGGGGACAATTCTTGACATATATTCATAAGACCATACTAATACATCTTAGAATTCTTTGAAGAGATCGGTGTAAATCTGAATTTCTTCAGGCGAACAATCTACACTGATATATACGTTTTCAATTTTTATAGGAATACGAGAGATGTCAATCGTGACGATAGGAGAAATATTCGCCATGTTTCCCTCAGCATAAATACCATGCGTATCTAATGGAACCACTACGTGACCGACCATATCACTTAAGGTAGATCTAAAGTCATCATGTTTGATCTTAAAAATATCTGGGAGAAAATAGGATTGATGATGCATATCGTCCCAAGGCCTATTAGAACCAGACATGGCCTATAATATGGCTTCATCCGAAGGTAAATCATCGTCGAGGAAATCATGCAAAAAAGATGATTGATTAACCCATACAGGATCTAGTATAGGATCCACCTCGTCCGTCCGCGAGGAAGAAGGATCTGGGTCAACAATAGTGTCAAGAATAGCTTGATACACAACCTTTGTTGTTGACTATGGAATTTCAATCCCAATGTGTGATTGACCTTCATACAACATAGTCGGGGAAGGTAGGGTCCAAGGGTCATTGAAATATGAAGTACGAAAAGGAATTGACCTCATCGATGATGAAGACTCACTGGAAATGGCATGAATATGGTGAATTGGTGCCATGAAATCAAATCTGCACATCAAAGAGGAATACATTTAGACACCAACATCCCCAATTTCCTGCTGAGAATTGTTGATCAATGGGACCAAAATTCCAACTGATTCATTAGGACTAGAGTGTGCAAAGGACAACTGATCAATTGCTACTATTTTCCCTTCGTGAGGAAAACATAAAGTGCGGAAAATGGATGACACGTTGGATGTCATGGCATAAGTCCAATTATTACCTAGTATTAAATTGTAGTTGAGAGGCGCATCAACCACCTCGACATCAACCTCCATAGTCTTCCCACCTAATTGGATCGGAAAATGAGAGGGATTCCATGGGGTCGAAATGAATATCCATCAAATTCGGTCAACATAGTCATAGATTGAGATAAGGTTGGAGATCCGATGGATTTCCAATAGGTTAGGGACATCACGCACATCGTAACACCTTCATCAATTACAGTACGTTTGATGGTAATTTTCATGTACTCCACATGGATTTGAAAGGCCACATGGTAAGGTAAGTGAGGCTAAACTTTCGTGATGTCAAACTTGATAACTTTCGAGCCACATAGGTCTAGAGCTCCTAACACAGATAATAAGACGTTCCTTTGTGAAGGACACATTTGGAGCACCTCCAAATCCGACATCGCACAAGGGGTTTGGCCCATATATTTGACAATCAAATAGTTTTGGGTGGCTCTGGCATTAGGATTGTGGGCATAACACTTTAGTACTCCTTTCATAATATGAGGTGGAGGTTTCAACTTTTCGATTTGTAGGGGTGTTTCTAGAGGAGGAGGAGAGTTTGGACCTATGACAGTTTGTGAAGAAATGTAATCATGAGATCGAGTGGCCACATCAATCTGAGAATTGACCATATTGACGCATAGATGGCCACCTTCATGTGTCGGGGGTTTTTGACTCCCATTCGATGCATTTTCGGTGTTGGAGGTCCCTGAGGCCATGTGTTGATTATGTGGAACTGGATTTGTCAGCACACCGGGCAGTTGCGATAAGAGCCTTGAGACTTCCTCCATTTTGGGGCATAGGTGGGTATGGTGATCATATTTACAAAGTTTACAAGGAAAATTCACCTTCCACTTTTCTTTCTTTCCCTCTCCAACATTATTATTCAATCTATCATTGTTAGTGTCATCCTTGGATTTATTATTATTTTTCCCACCCTTACGATTATTACCTCATTCGTTATTTTTATTCCCTCCTGGTTCCTGGTTACCATTTGGGTTAGCCGACGACTGTACATAATGCACATTCGCCGACTGGGTGGGGGTGGAGGATGAAGTCGAAGCTTGTCCCGCTACAGGATAGCTTAGAGACAAATATTTCAACTGGTTCATCACCAATTCTGTAGAATTAGCATTTGTAGATCTTATGATGCCATCGACATGAGGCATGGGATTTTGTCTAGGGTCATAGTTTTACTGCGACGCGTTAGAAATAATTTCATAAAGCATCCCATATTGAACATATACGAGGTCTAATTGTTGGGATTTGAAAATAGATTCTTCCTCATATGTTACTTCGAATGTAGAAACATCCTTCAAAATATAAGGAAATAATGACTTAAGGAATCATTACAATAGAAACTTAGGAGGAATGTAGGCTTTGATCAACCTCTTCCATCTACGTCACTCTTGGATATGGTCCAAGATATGCATGGATTTATCTTGGCAAAAGGCCAACAAAATTTCTATGCCGAAATCGTAATGAACTGACAACTGGAAGTGGTTGAGAAAGAACAATACCGTCTAATTAAAGGTTCCATATGTTCCCCCTGGTAGCTCAATGTACCATTTCATGGTGACCCCGTGAGGGTGCGTTGAAATAGCCTCAAACAAATAGAATCATCATTCAGGGAGTTAGATGAGCACCATAGATTAAAATTAGTGACTTGATCACCCAGATCCTCACCAGTATTTCCTTTGAAATTTGGAATGTCCAAAGGAATCTTGGTTTGGACGAGGGGCAATGACAGATCGTGTCTCATAGGGTCATTCATTAATTTTGAAAAATCTGGCAGATTAAGAGTGGACAGAAAAGGCAGCTGAGGTTGGGGTGTCTGAGCCCATACTCCCAGGAAATATTGGGGCTGAGTTATTGCAAGCCATCAAGGGTTCTTGTATATTCCATGGCCATGTCCGGTAGGATAATATCCTCCTTCGAACTGATTCATGAAAGGTTGTATGGGCACCATATCTGCGAAAGTGGCATGATGAGGGTTATATACGTTTCCCCTAGTCAAAGGGAATCCATACTGGGGCTTTCCCATAGTGTGAAACTAAATCCCTTTGGATGGAATTCCACACAACAGAGGGGGAGTCGCCATAATAAAATTCATTCCTCAGAATCGACATGAAGGAAGAGTGGATGAAGGATGAAATATAGGAAGTGAATTGTCCGTCTAGTTGAGCACTCCATCCCAGAGCATTGAAACTAGGATTAGGCCTGAAGGAAAGAGGATTCCAACTTCCAACTGTAGGATTCAGTTGGGGAATATGACCTCCACCAAACGAGAAAGGAGAAAAAGGAGGCATCATGCCCCCATACCCAAAAGTAGGATTCACATTAGCCATTGAAATGAAGGATGAGAGTTGTGACGTCATATCGGGCATACCAAAAGAAAGTGGATTAGAGGCCGGAGGTATCGACTCAGAATCGTGACTCGGCATAACAAACAAAGATCTAAAAGGGTTCATTCTTATGGGTTGAGTAGAACTCACAGTTTGGGTAGCACTAGAGGCGGGGACCTTCGACACCCACATCGTCGAAGATGAAAGAGTCGAAGGGATCCCACTAATCACATAATAGAAAGGAGTCGAAGGAATCCCTGAGATGTTCGGGTCTGAATCATCACTCATAATTGGATGATCACAAGTTTGGGAGGTGGAGATATATGTACCACGTTTGTTAACTCTACGCCTTTTAGAAGGCAACTTCGGTAAAGGATCAAGATGCAGTGGTAACTTCAAAAAATGACGAGACCGATGACGAGGTTGGTATTTGTCCATGATGACTCAAGACTCGAGATATAAAACAAAATCCTAGGGCCAACTAATAATCAGAGAGCACACCAAAATAAATAAAAAAGGACAATGCACACAAACATGATATAGTGGCTGAAAATGGACCTCCCTCACTAGAGTAGGTATGTCTCGCCCAAGAGGGGCCTGAGACTCCCTTCAAAGTATTGGAGGTATCAAAATCAATTATAAGGGCCCTCATGGGCTTAATAGCGTAGTCAGTCAGATCCCCCCGAAGAGGTAATCCTCCATAAAGGCTGTGTGTTGTCCGACTGTTGGCATAGGGGCAGACCCATGGTTCAACACTTCACCATCACACCAACAAAACCCTAACTACCAGACCTTTCGGAAACACCAGCGAAGTAGATGAAGTCTCACCCGAGGTAGAGGCAGGGGTGGTTGCAGGACTCAAATGTCTGCAACCTAGCCGAGACATAGATCTGTGATTACACCACTCTAACAAAGCACTTAGCAGTTAACATTCATCAGTATTTAACCCTTATTCACATCGCAGATCCAAACCCTAATTATAGAACAACGCAGTATTCAACCAGATCTAACACATATAAGAACTTAGCATATGGAAAGAGATCAGATCTAGCATTCATTCACATCACTAAGCACTTAAGCTATCATACCAGGTTCATCTAAACATTCATTACTACACTAAGCTTAAATCATATGAACAATATAACAACCATAATGCACAAAACAACCATAACACAAGATATACATGGTTCACCCTAGCGTGGGGATACATCCACCAACTCTTCTCTTCTTTATTATCTTCTATCAATCTCCTTATGTGCACAAAGCCCAAAAACCCCACTCTGCATAGGACAAGAGATATGCACGCACCTCGCCAGATCCTCCTTCCCCGAGTTAGGTCACAACACAAAGCATTCTTACACAGTCTGCACACAAGCTTCTTACAATCACTTTCACTTAGCTCTGCAAGTCTTAACACATAGTATGCACAAAGCCTCTAGATCTGCACTAAGCCAATTCTACCAGGTCTCTCTAATTACATCGCCTAGATTTGTATTTATACATTATAAAATGGGCCTAAACATGGGTAAACCCATCGGTCGACATACCATACCCATTACATAAACCCCAAACCCAAAATTCCCTAAGAAGGGAGCGAGATCCTGTGATATCTGCTTCACCTGGCACTCCGTCTTCGACCAGCCTGTCGAAGTCTCAAAAATGGTCAAACATGACCAAGGTTCTCCAAAACTTGGTCGAGGGCCAACACTAACCCTTATCTGACTCAGGTTACCTACAGAATAACCCCTGCAAATAACCTATGTGGCTACTTATGTCAAGCAACCAGAGTCACCACAATATAACCAATGCGCAAGCAAACAATCGTAAGTATGGTCCACCATATGGGTAGGCTAACAAAGCCCAAAATCTTGAAAGAAGCGCCTCTCACAGAGGTCAAGATACTAGCATGACCCACAAATACAAATAGAACCCCATAAATATCTCTAACTCTACGAAGGTATTAGAGGGCTATCACTGCAACAAACTTCGCATGACCTCGTGCTTAACTCCGGTGTGAGTGGAACCTCCTGAAGTCACTAATTACACAATGGATTTCACCACTCCCTGGTGAGACACATGTTTAGTTTAATAACCTTAGAGAACTTTACTCACAAAATCCCATTCCAAGGCCCTATGTCCTATACTTGTTTGTGTACCCTGAAAAATAAAATTGTTTCTAATCAATTTTAATTAATCAACACTAATTTTAATGGATTTTTCTTACTCAAGAGGTGTAGTCATGAAATTGATGGTATTACTAATCAACATATAAAAATAAGAAAATATAAAAACACTACTAAGTACTAGTCTTGAATTTCAAAGATACAGTATGCTTCTAAATGCAATTTTTTCAATGCAATTTCTACAATTTCAATGAAAAGAAAGCTCTCCATATGTGTCAAAATCAATGAAATGTAATCAAAAGTGCAATTTCCATAATGCAAATAAGAAAATATTTTTGTATTTTTGATATAAAGAAAAGAAAATGCAAGGACTGAATAACAACTTCACAGGCATACCCTACTACAAGTAAAAAGAGACAAGCGAAGCAGGATACTTAGAAGAAAACACTCAAACCAATGTGCAAGGACAACCAATGAAAAATATTATAAGAAAGAAATCCACCCAAAAATTCAACAATAAAAAGGATTCCTATCACTATGTAGGCACTTAACACTTAGAACAAGGACCTAAGAAGACTTAGCAACCAACCAAACTCACCCAACAAACACCAAGCTCAACCAACAAGACTAAAGAGATGATGTACGTGATTTTTTGAGCACAAATCGTGTATATATTCTCCCTAAAGGAAGACATATCACATATATATGTGTCTGTCAAGGGAAAAACCGTGTACACCAAGAAAAAAAATGCCAGGGAAAGGGTTAAGCTAAGAAACCTAGATGCAAGGTGAAAAATAGGTTGTCAAGAAACATGCGACAAGGAAATTGATGCTAATAGAGAGCAAATCAAGGAGAAAAACACTCCAAACTCCCCAAAAGGAGATCAATCCTCAATATGGTCGCCAATTATTTTATGAGGAAAATATCTTTATGGCTAGGGGTACACCACAACAGATGGAATGATGCCCATAAATTAACTATAATCCCAAGTATGCTATATAAATGAAATGCTAACAAGACAAGGCTAAGAGACTACCTCGTCCGAATGTTCGAAGAAGACCACCATTGAGCACACAACCCAAAGATTTATACCTACAACTTGTCCTCAACAACCAATATACCTACAAATACACCCATGGAACAATAATTCATATATTTGCAAGATATCAATTGGACGAGAAAATAGTATTTCTATTAAAATAGTCAACAGAAGTACATAGGTGACAAAATTCTATCACGACACATATCGGAATTGAGAAACTAATTCCCTCCAGCTGGACCTCCACCACTTCAATCCTCCACCAAAGGAAATATCTTAAAAAGGAGTCAATAAGGTTCTTCGTCACAAAGATGGAAGAGCTTGGGGTTCAGACTTTCAAGGACAAAGGGTTGCAGACTCAATATGAAGTGAAATTTATCCAAAGTGTCTTTGCTCTCAATGTTGAATTGTTGAATCCCTCAAGGCTTGGATATGGCTCAATTTATAGCCTTCAAATGGAACTAAAGGGCTGAGTCAGAACATTTCCAGTATATGGAAGGTCAAGGATCATGGATCTCTTGACATGGCATGGAAACCTGAAATAATTTTTAATTTTGAGCACCAAACCTGATGTAAGTGGGTTGTAGTGGAGCAACATGCGTATACACTTGTTGTATAACTGATATGGCGCGTATATGTGGAAAAATATGCTTTTTGGCTGTGGAATGCACAAAAAGGGAGCTTCAAGTCTGCATAGGGAAATGGAAGGCCATCCAAGCAAGTTTCATGGAGTGAGGCAAAATTTGTTGTAACAACTGCCCCCTACCCACAATAGACATGATAGTTCCCAACCTGTCCAACCTCAAACCAATAATTCAAAATATCACAACATCCTCCTCACCATAGAAGAGAAAATCATCTTACAAACTCGCAACCGCCAATATGACATACCATCTGACTACCCTCCTACCACCTATGAGTCCCCCCAATTACCAGTCGGGCAACCTTTAATGATTTCTCTTCCCAACATTGAAGCCGCCACCTGAATTCCTCATGCACCACTACGAAGGAACGTGCATAAACCACATTCCTAGGCCACCCACATCTACAACCTCATTGACAACGTTTCATAATCACCCGTTTCCATGTCAGTACTTGAGGTTCTCCAAACATGCCCTTCCCAAAGAAAGACGTTACTTTCACATTTGGGAGAAGTAGATCCCATAGAAACCCGTCTAATCACTTTTGACTTAGACAAAGAATATCTATGTCTTCCATCACTAGTTTCCTTCCAAATTCCTATCAGGATCCGAAACATCCCCATGCATCGTTGCATCATCGGGGAATCCACTTGCATAATGTCCAAACACGTATGGTAACAATTAGGATCACCCAATTTATTTCCCTCAACAATCACCCTTAGAGCTTACGATGGTCGACCCTCCCAGCCCAAAGGCCTTTATCAAATTGTGCTAGTTGAATTGGGGGGGGGAAATGGTCCTCATTGACATTGAAGTTACAGACACCCAAATGGATTATAATATCTTTTTTGGGCGAAGCAACATGTACTCTATGCAAGAAATAACTTCTTCTGTATTTCACACCATGCTCTTCCCTCACAACGGGAAGATCATCGCTATTGACCAATTGAACCATTATGAGCCTAATCAGTCAGGGAACATCAACAATGTCCTTCCACTTATCCGTTCGAGCGCCAACATTTTACCCATGGTAGATGTCCGACCATAAATCTTTCATGAGCCATCCTTAATCGGTTCATACCAAGGATGCCCCCATCCCACCCCAAACACAAATCAATTCTACGTCGTTACCTCATATGCAAGAAAAATTCTTGATGACCATCCCCTAGAGGAATCATCAAACCCCACGCCTACTTCTACACCACAAGATCTTCATGAGGAACCCCACTTACAATCATCCCAGGCGTAATTACCCAACAACTTACCCACGATGGGTAAAATCCCTATTTGGAAAACGATCCCACGGGCCATTACCCAAATTCCCTTCTTTTATCCCCCCCCCTGAAGGAAAAACATACCAGGTTGTTGCTACCCTCACCTTACCAAATATGGTGATAGCCAATCCTGTATGGTATCTCGAACCACCAACTATGGCACATCTGGGGCTAAATATATGTACTATTAATTCCCAACATTAAATTGTCAACCAGGGAGTCGTAGAGTTAGAGGTGCAAGCACAAAAAATGTAGGATTGGAGCCTAGTCTAGCATATTTTAAGGATTAATGCCAACAAACCACTCTTCAAAATGAAATGAATGAAAGAAACACAAACTGTAGGAAATTAACACTAAGGATTCATCACTAGTACATATGAATAACTTAGTGTTATAAAGGCTTAGATCACAGTCTTTCATGAACTCAAGTGATGTTCGTGTGATTAATCATGAGTAGTTGACTTAAGTTTCTTATCCTTCAATGGATTCCAGTAGTGGTTAACAAGATAATCAAATGGCTAAAAATTAACACCAAGGAAATCGTTACTCAGTTATGGTAGAACTAATGCAATAAGGGTTTCGAGTTACAATATTTCACACACGGGTGTTCATGCAACTTTGTGAGAGTATCTTATTAGTATCTTTCAACCTTCAATGATTACTTCTTGTAGCAGATGCACACACATGCTGCAAGAAAAACAAGTCAAGGAAATGTGATACAAATACCTTAGAGGAAACACACTTCGGAGATTGGTCCTCAAGAAAATATACGCCTGGGAATGAAAACGAAGTCAATGTGGAAGCACATGATTAGTTTTGTTTATGTACAGGTATATAATTAATTTTTTTTAGATATGGAAATGTGTTGATACGTGATTAGTTTTTCTTTATATACAAGAGTAAAATCACTCTACATCTAACACGGCATATGTACTTATAACATTACACAATTTCTATCAATACACAAAATTCTCACATGTTCACATAAGTGAAACACCATATACTTACAACATACTAATTTGTTATATCTACACAACACTATCTTATCAACATAACACAAAAACAATATATAACAAACTAGACACACAACGTATGACAATTAAACAATATTATATTAACCAAATATATAAAAAATTATAATAAAACATTGTAACAACAAGTAAACAATTGGTAACAAAATAAGTAAACAATATGTAATATGTAACAAAATGTTATCATAATATATATATATATATAACAAAAAAATTAATAAAGTTTTATATAACAAAACAAATAACTAAACGTTATGTACGGTAACAAACAATGAAAAACTATATCTATACTAAAATAAACTTCCGCTTCCGCTCTCCAGTAATACAATAGCATTGTTTTTCTTTTCAATACATGAATTAATTCTCTGCTCTCTTTTCAAAAATAGAAACATATTTATAAACAGATACATCATGCCTCAAATCTCAACCAATTTCTTGGATGCATCAATCTCCTATTTTCATAAATAAAATTGACAGATGTCACCTTCTTTCTTGGATCTATTGTACAAATAAAGAGAAAATTGTTACCCACCAAAAATTCCCATGCCAATTGCTCATGAACAATATCTCAAATCCATACAAAGAGAAATGTTCTGTGCACAAGAGAGAAATTTACGGTTGACTAGAGAAAAATAAATAATTCATACTCTTCAACAACCCACTTGGTGGATTTAGTATTGGATCTATGGAGGTACTTTGCAAAAAACATCATTAGTTAAGTATTCAAATCATTCTAGATAATTCATTAAAGATTTGGGAAATTAATTAAATTATTATATTTTATCTATTTAAACTTAAAAAAGTAGTGAATGAATATATTTTATGGATTCAAGTTTAAAGGTATTTGGGGAATATAAATGAGGTGGATGAATGGACATTCATTTTAATAATAAAATGAATAATTATTTTTAAGCTTAACAAAAAGTGTATTGGCTTGACTGATTAATGGTAAAATGAATGATTATGGATGGGTATAGGATTTCATTACGAATAATGGAAGACATTAATAATAAGAAAAGAGAATAAGCTTAAGAGTAATTATACTTAGTGATTTTCTCTTATCTTTAATAAATTAAGAAGATGTCAAAAACACATTTTTACCTCAGTTTTGTTTACTGTTACATACTTACAATTGTGGCCTATCCTTGAGCTTGTATACAGGAAATGGAGCTTGACAAGGGTCACTGCAAATACTTGGAGAATATATTTGATCTGCGGGAACCATCATCAACAAAACTATTGTATAATCATCCTTTTAATCACTAAAAATATGGAAAAAATATGTATTAACCGCATAGGATGAATAACAAGAGATAATAGAGGTTTATGATGTAATTAGGGATATAATATTGGAGAAATGTGTAATGATGAGTGTATTTATATGGTGGAAAATATTACAAAACTGGAGCCCAACACACCCCCAAACACAAGGATTTGCATGTCCTCATGCAAACAAGGTAAAGAACTCATGATACTTTTCTTATAGATTTATGTGACATTGTTCCTTTTGTGTAGGTGTTGGTTCTTGTGGGGTGACTTTGGAAACTATCACAGATTTATTTTTAAACAGAGAAACAAAGTTATCATAAAAATGGAGGAGAAGTAGGGGATGGGGTATCATAGAGTGATGGTGAATGGTATGTGTGTGGAGAATGCTTTATAAAATGATGGTGATGGTGGCCGTATGAACTTGGACACCTTTATACTCTGTATCTTATATCGATTTTAAGACCAATATTTACTTTGTGGTCTTTGTTTGGATAGGAAACAATGGCTTTATCCTCTTATTCAGAACATTGAGATGACTTCATAATGATTTATGATGTACAAGGAGAAGACATTATAGATGTTACTTTGTATTTGTATACCACACATTTCCTTTTCATCACTTGGTATTATGATCAAAGTATAATTTTCATTATAATTGATGTAGTGAAAATGGAAGGTTTACTAGGTGCTTGTGATGATACTTTATGTGGATAATAGTGGTTATACATCATGTTTTCTAAATTCTTAGTAAATAAAAGAAATTTATACCAGTTTTACCTCAAGTTACCTTTTCTTTGAATTCTAATGCATGTTGAAGTAGAAACTATGTAGAATAAGACGAAAGATCTGTGGAGCCACGATGTGGACTGCTGAAAACTAAAGATGAGGTTGAGAAATGCTGAGAACTTATGTAAGTTGATGAAAGCTGAAGAGAACAAAAGTTGATCTGCTGAAGAAAAAAAACTAGCTAAAGATGCTAGAGATGTTGGAGACACTGCCAAGAATTTGAAGATCTGGAAGGAGATCTGAGGATCTCTTCACCCCCAAATCCAAGGGTTTGCATGTCCTCATGCAAACTACTACAAACTTTCTGATATCGATTTCAGAGTTTCTAAGAACATAATCTAAGAGCTACCAATAAATTGTGGGCACACAATTTATGAGTACTAATCCTAAACACTTAGAAATAAGATCATAATATCATGAAAATACAAACTAATCATAACATGAAGTACATCTAATGCCACATTCATTTAAAAATTTCCAATACACATTTGATGACAATTAGCATGAATGCATAGAGATTTTCAGATTTGAACAATTTTCAAAGATCACATGTGAATATTCCTCCTCTGTGTATAACCAAATTTTATGTTATATAACGGAGATTTCTATTTCCTTGCTTATACAAACTTCAAAAGATTAACAACACTTCTGATCAGAGAGTCCTACATAAATTAGAGTAGGGATTTTTTATTCTCTTTAGAAAGGAAAATAAAATAGTATCAATAGTCTCAACAAATGAAAACCCCAAGGAAACCAATCAACCCTTTTCACTCTCAAAATATTTACAGTCATTCAAGTAATAAAGATAAATTTCATAGTTGAGTATATTAGGCTTCTAAGATCATGGTATCACTCTTAAGATAATACATTTTAGATATAGTATGAATTTGATGATAGGGTCTTAAGGTCAACTTAGGGTTATTCTCAAATGGAAAATAGATGGATTTTATTTAACCTTTAGTTCAACCATGAATGCTTCTTCTTAATGATTTACACAAGTATATCATTCATACAGACAAATATAGATTAGGCATATCAAAATCAGAACCCATTTCCAACAAATCTATTTAGTACTCCGATGGGGTAATTTTGACATCTAAGAAATATCCTTCCCAAGCAGAATGCTTCATTTCCCACGAGCTTGTTCAATATCCTGATGGGTTTTCCTAGTCATACCACAGGGCGGTACCCGCTTCCAGTAGACCTGTTCATTATCCCAATGGGTTAGCCTCTTACACCCATTTTCCATCAGAGGCTCTTGTCCCAAACTTCACCCTTACGATAAAATTTCATAGGTTGATTTTGCATGGGTGAATGGAAGAGCAACTCTGAAAACCTTTTTACAGGATGTGATGGTATTAGGTTGGAATATATTTTACAAATTTACCATAAAAGTTTGTTCGCATGAAAAATAGACTTATGTATTTAGATCAATCCAAAGACATATCATGGTTAAATTTACTTAATGTGTGGTGGATGAGGCCATTATAGAATAACCTAAAGCAACTCTAGTCCTTAAGGTCATGTTCTTCACATAGGATTATAGTAGTGTTCCCATGGGTAGAAACTTCATGCACTCTCCCGCTACTCTTTGATAAAGATGCTCTCTTGGCCAAATTTAAGATTAGATTAGATTGTACTGGCTGCCTATGGGCCTCATAATATCAACTTTTAACTTTATGTAGTCCCATAGTATAATCAAAGACAAGGCTATGAATTATTTCTATAATAAATGATTTGAAATTTTGTATAAAGAATGGAAATGAAACCTCTTGAAAATAATTGGTTGTGACAAAAAGTATTGGGTTTGATAATTGAACTCTTTTATTTTTAGTTTTTCATTATTAATAATTACCTAAACTATAAATTTCTTCAAGGAAAATAGTAGAGAAAAACTAATAAAGGTCAGAGAGTAGTCTTTTGATCATTTTTTTTAGGAAAGCAATAGAAAAAGGGATTTAGTTGTTCCAAAACAATATTAGGTAAAAAAATATCATAATAAAAGACATTTCGATGAAACAACATAATCAAAAGAAATGAAATTACTACCCTGAATAACTCATGAAGTTTTTATCTCAATCCAACTGAAAAGAGGATACCTGTAAAACTCCAACAAATTGTCACGGCCTCATTTATTTAGAAAACTTTGAAAAATATCTATCAACTGAAAACATATTAAAAACGATGTCGCACAAAACTATATGCAAAATTTATTCACCTATTCTCTATCCTACCTTACATAAAAAGGAACCCTTTTCAAGTATACACATACTTCCAATGCAACCATGACATGTATAACTTATGCATAACACATAATAATATATATAAATATACACATGCACAACATATTATAATTCAACATATAAACATACATATTATACACAACATAAGAGAATATAATAAGAACACTTATCTTTTTATAAAATCACCAACTGGCTATAAACCTCAAACATTCTACCCAATCATAAACACTATTATTCTATCTCTCTCAATAGCAAGTCACCCTCGAGCCAAGGCTATGAATCCACTAGGGTAAAGGCTACTTAAGCCAAATAGGTCTCACAACAACAAAAATGGTGTATAGGCCAAGGTAAGAAACTCCTACATCAATTCCAACCAATAGTCTCTCATTCCCCTTAGACTACACAACCCAAGGAAGTGTACCCCCTTCTCTACATTGTAGTCTCTTAGGCTATCCCACTTCCCCTAAAAAAGCTCCAACTACAATAATGGAGTGTCCAAACACCCTCTAGGACTCACACACTAGGAAATACTACCCACCCAATTCCCCCTCTAGGGCTCCAACCTTCCCCAAGGAAACCCAAGGAGAATTGGCAACAAAATCCCACCTAGGATTCACAAGGTTCATAGGAAACAAGGTTGCAGTGGCTTCCCTAAGCTCACACCCAACATACCTAGACCAAAATAACAAAGTGCAATGATCAGAATGATTGGAATGAATGAATTTCTCACTAAACCCAAACTTTATATATGCATGCTCTCCTTTTGACTAGTGGAAATTAAAGAACCACTCTCTTGTCACTTAGGAACTTAAGATAAAATCATGACATAAGACTTAGGCTTAGGAATTAGGATCAATTTAATATATTTGGCTATCCCCTTTCCTTAAGCTTGTATCCCCCTTTCCTTAGCCCCTCTCCTTAATCCCTTAACCCCCTTTCCCTCTTGTAGATTTCTACCCCCCCATACTCTTTTATCTGACTTGGTCTATAGTCGTGACGTATTTTATTAATATATATGAGTGTGATTACAATGTAGAATTCTAGTCTCATCGACCTTTTATCATACATTCTCTCCAACCTAATATCACATAGGCCCTCTAGCCCAAAACATACATAGATTGGGACTCTAACCCAAAAAAACACATTGGCTCACCATCCTATAAAACATATGTACATATGCATTTACAACTGAGATAAAATTGGAGGTATTATATTCCCCTCCCCCTTACTTTTTTATTTTCCTCAATGCATTATATACAAATGTACGATTGAAATCCTCAAACAACTTCAAAAAGATGTGGGTAATCCTCCCAAATGGCATCCTCATTCTCCCACGTAGCATCTTCAGGACCATAGTAGGTCCACTAGACCTTTTCTAAGCCGATGGTTTAGTTCCTAAGAAATTTAACCTTCCTATTTAATATGCACACCAACTAGACCTAGAAGTCACCCTTGTGCTCCACCTGGATCATAGTCCAATAAATTATGTGGTTTGGATCAAGCACATTTTTTTAACCAAAGACACATGGAACACATTATGAATGCACATGGATGCAGACAATGCAAGCATGTATGAAATAGGACCAATCCTATCTACGATTTCAAATGGTACAAAATATCTTGTTGTCAGTTTTGGGTAGCTTCACAATTTATTGAACTCCTTTTATGTTTCACTTTCAAGAAGACATGCTCACCCACTTTGGATTCTCTATGTGTTATTCCTTTGTCTGCATAAATTTTCTACCTATCCAAAGCAACCTTTAAGTTCTGCTTTATTTTTTCCATCTTCTCTTCAATTTCCCTAAGTATCTCTATCCCAATGATGGCTCTATCAACTGGGTTATCCCAAGTCACAGGTGTGTTACACCACCTACCATACAAGGCTTCAAATGAGATTATCTTGAAAGATGCATGATACCCATTATTACAAGTAAATTCAACTAGATGAAGATAGTATTTCCACTTGTAGATCTTAGCCACAGTGGCTTCCTTGTGAGTTTGCTTCATGGGAATAAAACATGTAGCCTTTGTTAATTTATCCACCACTGCCACAATGGAATCATGTTTCTTCATTGTTTTGGGAAGCTTGGTAATGAAATATATTGAAACAACTTCCAATTTCCATTCAAGAATGGGAAATGGTTGTAGAAATCCAATTATATGTCTATGCTCAACCTTTTCTTTTTTATACTCTAAACATCTTGCTATATAATCAACCACATCTTTCTTCATACCTGGACAAAATTATTGGATGTTTATGCTCAACCTTTTTCTTTTGACACTCTAAACATCTGGCTATACAATCAACCACATATTTCTTCATGCCTGGCCAAAAGTACTTGCCTCTTATAGTTGCTATTATCTTCTGATATGCAGGGTGTCTAACATATGGAACATTATGCATTTCTTTTAGCACCAAATTTTTCATCTCTTGACATTTAGGAACATACACCTTTCCCCTGTACGTGAGGACTCCATCCTCTTTCAAGTCACAATCCTTCAAATTTTTATGCAATTTATGTTGTTGCAATAATTCCTTTCCATGCAGATAGTGTTGATCTAAATTTACAATTCCCAAAATTTTGTATTTTATAACATATCTATACATACTTATGGCTATAGCATGCATCTCATGCACTGATCCAGATTATTTTTGGAACGAAATTAAAGCAGAGATATTACAATGAAATACACATAAATATTGCAAAAAATAGAAAAATACAACAATACATGGTTTCTATTAATGAAATAAATGTACAGAGACTGTAAAAATACAGAGTGCAAAACTCGCTAGAATGGTGGCAGCTTTATCTCTGAGAAGAGATGTGACCGATACGCTCATTCGCAAGAAGATGAGTATAGTGAATATCTGAAGGAATTTTTACAATAAACATGAATGCCAAAACCCTAGACATCCAAAAACCTAACCCTGGGAGATGAAGCACCAAAAGTCTTGTGAGCCCCATTGGGGTAAGTTAGTACATCAACTTCCTGGGGTCGTAACTTTTGCATGCAATCTTCATTTTAGGCGTGTGATAGCTCATTGGAAAGGTATTTTTGATAACTACATATTATGTCATCAAAATCTAACTTTGTCAATAATTTTACTGTGGCAAGTCCAAAAAAAGTTATTTAGGGCCTCAAAACATCCTCAAAAGTACATAAACATGTATTGAGATGAAAACTGCCAAAATAGGCCAGTTGGAATAGATGGGTGGCCACCAATATCCACCTGGATGCTATGTAGGGCTTCAAGACAGCCTCAAAAGTGCATAAACCATAATTACAAAGAAGTGTCCCCATTATAGAGAAACATGATGAACTGAAAACTGTCAAGATGAGCCAGTTGGAATTTGGAACAGGTGGGTGGCCACCAATATCCACCTGGATCAGTGACCCCCCCCCAAGGAAGCAATGGTCTCCATTGTGTTGAGTGCCCAGGGAAGAGGGGAAAGTGTTTACTAAATCTAAATCTTGGTAAGTTGTGTGCCTTGATGGAGAAGTTGTGCTGCTTGGTCTATGGAAGGATGTCACGAACTTGTTGTTGGTGGGGTTGAATTTGTTCCACCAACCTGTTGTTGGTGGGGCTGAATCTGTTCCACCAACCTGTTATCTTTGGGCTTGACATGGAACTGTGTAGGAACCATCATAGGTGAAAAGCCAATATCTTCTTTCTCTTCTGCAATATTTTTCTGCTAGATAGAAGGTGTTGAGGTTGCAGTGACCTTCTGTGCATCCTTTGAATAGATTGTGAAGAGGTTGAATTTTGTAGTATGAGAGATTACCTTGCAACACTGTTTTGGTGGAACAATAGTCAGAACTACCTCTGGTATCCTGTAGAGATGACCCCCGAGAGTAATCGAAACTACCTTCGATTTGGATGTACCTATGCAGATCCCCATGATATTTCAGAACCAGATTTTGCTTAGATTCTTTGATACCCATATTGGCATGCAAGGTATGGAAAGTATTTGTGAACTCTGACACTCTTTGGCCCTTCTCTTTCCACAGTGTGGTCCATCTCATGTAATGTTCTTCATATTTATCAACAGGGTAATATTGTTCTTTGAACGCATCCACAAAAAAATCCCAAGTGGGTTTGGCCCCATATATTCCAGATTCCTCTATGGAACTTTTCTCCCAGTAAGTTTCCCACCAATGTTTGACATGGGGGAGAGCCTTGAGGAGTGCAAAGGTGATCTTTTCCCTGTCGAAAAAATTGTGAACATAGAAATAACCTTCTAGCAGATTTAACCATTTTTCTAGGGCATCCACATCTATCCAACCTTCAAATATGAGAATATCAAATTTAAATTGTACCTTGAAGGGAGAATTTCCTCCAAATTGGTCGCTTGATAAAGATGTGTCTATTGCTATAGGAAGGCGTTGAAGGATGTGGGAAAAATTCTCCATCGTTTCGTCCCTCTGTCGCGTGAGAGCTTGCTCAAGCAATAGGTTAATAGAATCTTCTGCTCCATCATTTTTGTTTTCTTCCACCACGAAGGGTATCTTGTGTGTGCGAGAGAGATTTTCCTCAAGAGAGACAAGCTCGAGACCCAACTTGCTATACTCGGACCTCGTCGGGGACATGCACTGAAAAATGATCAAGAGAAGCCTGCTCTGATACCACTGATTTGGATTATTTTTGGAACGAAATGAAAACAAAGATATTACAATGAAATACACATAAATATTTCCAGAAATAGAGAAATACAACAATACATGATTTCTATTAATCAAAGAAATGTACAGAGACTGTAACAAAGTACAAGACTCACTAGAATGGTGGCAACTTTATCTCTGAGAAGAGATGTGACGACTACACTCATTCAAAAGAAGATGAGTGCAATAATGAGGCTCTAAAGGCATTTTTACAATAAACATGAATTCCAAAACCATAGACAACCAAAAACCTAATGCTAGGAGATGAAGCACCAAAAGTCATGTGGGCCCTGATGGGGTAAGTTAGTACATCAACTTCTTAGGGTCGTAACTTTTGCATACGATCTTCGTTTTAGGTGTATGATAGCTCGTTGGAAAGGTATTTTAGAGAAATATAGATTATGTCATCAAACTTTGATTGAGTGAACAATTTGACTTTGGAAATCCGACAAAATGTTGTTTAGGGCCTTAAAACAACCCTGGAAGTGCAAAAATATGTACTGAGATGAAAAATGCCAAAATAGACCAGTTGGACTAGATTGGAGGCTACCAATATCCACCTGGATGTTGTGTAGGGATTCAAGACAACCTCAAAAGTGTAGAACCCATAATTACAAAGAATTCTCCCTATTATAGAGAAACGTGCTGAATTGAAAACTGCCAAGATGAGCCAGTTGGAATTTGGAACATGTGGGTGGCCACCAATATCCATCTAGATCAGTCCTACCCCCTTAGGAAGAAATGGTCTCCATTGCGGTAAGTGTCTGAGGAAGAGGGGAAAGTGTTTGTTGAATCTGAATCTTGGTGAGTTGCGTGCCTTGTTGGAGAAGTTGCGTTGCTTGGTCTATGGAAGGTTGTCACGAACCTGTTGTTGGCGGGGTTGAATCTATTCCACCAACATGTTTTCTATGGGCTTGACATGGGATTGTGTAGGCACCATCATAGGTGAAGAAACAATATCTTCTTTCTCTTTTGCAATCTTCTTCTGCTAGATAGAAGGTGTTGAGGCTACAATGGTTGCAATGGACTTTTGTGCATCATTTGAATAGATTGTGAAGAGGCTGAAGAGGATGAGAGATTACCTTGTGACACTTTTTTGGTGGAACAATAGTCGGAAGTACCTTTGGTATCTTGTAGAGTTGACCCCCAGAGTAATAATAACACTATGGGGTCGAGACTCATAAACAACATGATGTTTCCCCATATATGGTTGGCCCAAAACAACATCACATACATCAAGAGTCGAAACATCACATACTACCTCATTCTTGAAGGGTTGAATACCATAGGACAAGCGACATTGATGGCTGACACAAAGATCTCGTCCCTAGCAAAGCCACCCGATGTTGTATGGTTGTAGGTGTAGTGTTGTCGATAACCCCAACTGTTTGACAACCTCAGCTGAGATGATGTTCTTATGGATTCTGCTATCAAAAATGAAATGCAACAAGGTCCCCTTCATCCACATATGTGAATGGAAGAGGTGCTCCCCCTCTTCAGGATCTGTTGGCTCTTTTGGTTGAATTGTTTCGGTCGCAACAATAACAGTGGGGTTTGCGTCGATGATCTCTCTTTTTTCATTATTTTCTAGATCAGATTCTAAATCAGGGTTCAACTCCTTGTCTTTAATCTCAGCCACCAATGACTGTTTTGAGAGAAATTCATTAGTATTGTGCTGGGGGATTTTGTGGAATTCGCACCACTTCCCAGTTCCATTCTTCGTCTTTCCCTTACCCTTATTTTCCTATGTATTGGACTAGTTGTCAGGAGATTGTTGGTTAGGGTCGTCTTTATCATGCTTTTGTTGTTGCATATTTGCATACCAAAACTCTCGTTTGTTATGGTGCCCAAATTTCTTCTTGATTTTGACAACCTCTCGATAAACAACTCCCAGTGATGAGATGTTTAGGAAATCCAATTCAGTTTGGATGTACCTATGCAGAGCCCCATGGTATTTTAGAACTAGATGCCACTTAGAGTCTTTGATACCCAGCTTGGTACGCAAGGTATGTAAAGTATTTGTGAAATCTGACACTTTTTTTCCCTTCTCTTTTCACAGTGTGGTCCATCTCATGTATTGGTCTTCATAGTTATCGACAAGGTAATATTATTCCTTGACCGCATACACAAAACAATCCCAAATAGGATTGGCCCCATATATTCCAGATTCCTTTATGGAAATTTTCTCCCAGTAATTTTCCCACCAATGTTTGACATGGGGGAGAGCCTTGAGGAGTGCGAAGGTGATCTTTTTCTTGTCAAAAAAATTGTGAACAAAGAAATAACCTTCTAGCATATTTAACCATTTTTCTAGGGCATCCGCATCTATCTGACCTTCAAATGCGGGAATATAAAATTTAACTTGTACCTTGAAGGGAGAAGTTCCTCCAAAGTGGTCGCTTGATGAATATGCCCCTATTGCTATTAGAAAACATTAAAGTATGCGGGAAAAATTCTCCATCATTTCGTCCCTCTATTGCACGAGGGCTTGCTCAAGCAACAGGTTAATAGAATCTTATGCTTCACTGTTTTTTTTCTTTTCTTCCGCCATGGAGGGTCTCTTGGGAGTGCGAGAGTGATTTTCCTCAAGAGAGACAAGCTTGAGACCCAACTTGATATACTCAGATGATCTGAAATGATCTTTTAAAGACTTGGTTAAGTTTTAAAGCATGAGTTCATTAACCAATTAGGAATGGATGAAAGAAGAATAAATTAATGAGATATTATACCAACCATAATACGAAATGCATATTTGAATGTAAGCACAAAGAATCAACAAACCATAACAAAAAATTTGTTAACGAAGTTCAGCAAAATTGCCTACATCTCTGGGCCTTTGTCTCAATGGGTGAGGATTTCTTATTTCTCTTCAATGCTTCAAAATTACAATAGAAAAGTGTCAAAAGGATTAAAAATTGGCCTGGTTGTGTTCTTCAGGACCTCAAGAATCCAACACAACTGACGGCACTGAAAATGGTTGAGCGTAGCTCATGGAATTGGTCTACAAAGTTCCCCTCCTCAATTACTTCCTTGCATAAAAATGACTTTGGCTGGCAAATTCCTCAACATTTGTCCTTTTCTGAACCTATCTAATGTTGTTAAGAACCCATGGTTTATATATATTTGTAGTGGGCATCAACCTCCCAAGATTTGGCCTCAAATCGGGCTCCAGATATCCCAATAATGGGAAAAAATCCATTAAAACAACTGGAAAATCTTTATTATAAGGTAAAAAAACCCAAAAAATTTCCGAATGCGTGCTAGTCCCCTATCTTCAAGCTCCAGGTCACGTGTGATATGCCATGTGGCCTCGGGCTAGTAATTGGTGCACTGGCCCCTATGGTCTTAGGTCCTGGTCTCATGGCTATGGCCCATATGGCCACACACTACACTCTGTGCGCCCACATATGGTTAAGCTCCTGGTATTTAGCCCCTGGTCGATAGGTGTTGGCCCCCGCCGACCAGGGCCTATCCCAAACTTCGCACCATATTCTAACTCGAAAGCAAAATATGCCATATGGCATAACAAGAACCACGTTAGCCCGATCGGTCCGCCCCCTTTCACGAAATCGTTGGTGTCCACGGAGGTCGAGGGTTCGAATCTCCTAGAAGCCATAAAATATTTTTGAACTAGCCTACATTGGAAAAATCTGGGGTGCCATGTGGCACCCTCTGATTGGGACACATGTCACCCTGTGATTGGACTGTATCATAGAGTCACCAACACAATCAACGTACAATCAGCATGCCACATCATCGCGATACAGCCTAGTCATTTTCCACGTCAACTTCCGTACAACCTAGTCACCTTCCCACGTCACCTTTCATACAACCACGTGTCGTGCCACATCATCATCCATATTGCACAGTCACCCTGCCATGTCAACATCCACACATCCCAACTCTCATCCATACTGTCATGTGTTAGCCTGCTATTAGGCCACGTCGTGTACAGACTACCACGTGTCATCCATACAATGCCACATGTCAAATTCGTACAGGTGCCAACTCGGCCCGAAAATGCCATATTTGAGTGACACGTGTCACCTCCTGGTGATGCCACATTAGCACGATGACATCATCATGACATCATGTTGACGTCACCTGCCATACTACCGACGTTAGGAGTACGGCCTATTGAATTTGACCAATTGACGTTTTTGCTTGTTTGGGATATCAGTCAGAACACGATATCTTTTGCATACGATGTCCATTTGCAAAAAACATTATATGGTCAGAATCAATGTGACGAGATGGACACAATGGCACTGGTTTCATCTTATTCCTAGAGCTTTGATTTTTAGGCCTTCCTGAATCCATTTTGGATCATGCCTCCCCACTAAGACCTTTTGGTCCTCCAAAAGGGTATTAACCAGTCATCAAGTGCGGGATAGGCTACCCCACTTGTTCTTTGTGTTTAAAATCTATCCTGTGTACCTATCTCATCAAGATCAATTGCAAAACAACCATGATAACTGAAAACATATTGTTGGCCACTTGTACTCTTTCACATCTTACTGAAGCCGCTACCATCCATGTTGAAAAAATTAGTAGCGATAACATCATAAATATGACTGCAAATGAGCTAATATGTTTGAAGTACTTGCATGACATTAGCTTATCTTCAAGCAAAGTATGATTGAACTTCCATTCTACACCATCTCATGTTCATGCTTAAGATCAATTGTTTTATTTGGCACAATTATAGGTGTGTTGCTTTCATAATTTGCCTTCCTTAATTGTTCCATTGTTTGCAAGGATTGATTTGCTTTTAAGTGATGAGAATGTACAACATATTCATTGCCTTATTTGGTTAAGTGATATTTATTTTGTTCCTTGTAGAAGATTTCTTTGCGATCATACAAATAAGGACTGCCTATAACCATTCCACATTCATTGAGTGGCACCACATCACACGTTACCTCATCCATAAAATATGATGAAATTGCAAACTTTAAAGTGCATTGCTTTGTTATGTGAAAATTATGGTTGTTGCTTATCCATTTAAGTGAGTAAGGTTTATGATGCATCTTAGTGTTTAATCCCAATTATTTAACCACTTCCTCTGAAATCAATTTAGATTGAGATCCACTATCTATCAATGTATCGATCTTAGTATGTTTCATTATCACCCTTATGTGAAATAATTTGCATCTACAATCATATCCATCACCAATTTTACTTGTCAAACCAACTACTTTGATATTAGTCTCATCACCTGAATCATATCCCATGTATGTTGGTCGTGTTGTTGTTGCAATTATTTTCCTCCCTTAACTGTCTTTGAACCACTTTGGTCTCTTCTCTGGGTGCAATTGCCAACAATGGTCATCATCATGCCCTTCTTTCTTGCAATTCTTGCAAGAGAGCTTCTCTTTCCTTCTTGTCTCTGAATTGTCTTTCTTTCCATTCCCCTTCCTTTTGTCCTCTTTCCTTGAAGACGATTCCTCTGATACTCCAACTCTTGTTTTCCCTGCTTCAATGTATTTTGCTTGAACATAAATCTCATCAAGATTAGTAAGTCCAAACATAAATACAGTGTTACAAATATGTGCAGGTAAACCTCCTATATACTTCATAAGAGTTTCTTGGGTATGTAATGGAATATCCAACATTAATTCCATTTTGCAAAATTCATCTGTGTATTCTTGCATTGTTTTTCCCTTTCTTAGTCTAATACTTTGCCATTCAATTACAGCTTAGTCTTTATAACCCAAAGAACAAAATTTCTTTCTAAGTGCAAAAACAAAATCTTACCATGATGAAAATACATTACCCACTTGTTGCGTGCCATTTTGCAACTTACTCTGCCACCATATGAGTGTTGATCCTACAAGACAAAGCAATGCCAACTTGATTTGAGTTGTCTCATCCTTGATTTGTTTCACACTAAAATAAACTTCCATCTGTCTAACCCAGCTATCAAACCTCTAATCATTAACTTCACCATCATACATGGGCAATTCAAATTTCACATGAAGCTTAAGTAAAGGCATATCATGTTTATGTTTATGGGACTGTTTTCTTATGGTGTATTTGGAACATGTACTTGAAGAAGAAGAAGTTGATGGAGAAGAAGAAGGTGAAGGAGGAGGTTTAGGAGGATCCTCTCCTTCTTCACTTTTGTCTTGTTTAGAAGATTCCCCTTGGAAAGGCCTCTTTTGTTCCAAGTAATCCTCATATAATACCTTTATCATCTCAGACATGGCGAATAAAGTCTTTTGCAACTCGATCTCATTCCGAGACATGCCTTCTTCTGATGCCATCTCCTCACTTTACGAAGTCCTCTTTCTCGATCCAATCTCAGGATCCCCTTCTACAAGCTCATCTTCACCATGACTAAGCTTTTCCTTGGTAATCATGCAAACTCAAAAACCAACCGTCAACCTGCTCTAATACCACTTGATCTGAAATTATCTGTTAAAGACTTGGTTAAGTTTTAAAGCATGATTTCATTAACCAATTAGGAATGGATGAAAGAAGAATAAATTAATGAGATATTATAGCAGCCATAATAAGAAATTCATATTTGAATGTAAGCACAAAGAATCAACAAACCATAACAACAAAGTTGTTAACGGATTTCGACAAGATTGCCTACGTCTCCGAGCCTTTGTCTCAGTGGGTGAGGCTTTATTATTTCTCTTCAATGCTTTAAAAGTACACCATAAAAGTGTCAAATGGATTACAAAATGGCCTGGTTTTGTTTCGCTCGACCTCGAGAATCCAACACAAGTGACGACACTAAAAACAGTTGAGCGTAGCTCCCAGAATTGGCCCGCAAAGTTCCTCTCCTCAATGGCTTCACTACATGAAAATGAATTTGGCTATAAAATTCCTCAGCATTTCCCCTGTTATGAACCTCTCTAATGCTACTAAGAACCCCTGGTTTATATAGATTTGAAGTGGGAATCAACCTCCCAATATTTGTCCTCAAATTGTGCTCCAGATCTCCCAATAATGGGCAAAAATCCATTAAAACAACTGAAAAATCTTTATTATAAGGTAAAAAATCCAAAAAAATTCCAAATGCACCCTAGCCCCTTGTATTCGGGATCCAGGTCATGTGCGCTATTCCATGTGGCCTCGAGCTAGTAATTGGCGCACTGGTCCCTCCGGTCTTGGATTTTGGTCTCATGGCTATGGCCCATATGGCCACGCCCTACACTCCACACACCCACATATGGTTAAGTTCCTAGTCTTTAGCCCCTGGTTGGTTGGGGCTTGTCCCCACCGACCGGGGTCCATCCAAAACTATGCACCATATTCTAACTCAAAATGGGAATATGTCATATGGCATAACAAGCACCACGTTAGCTCGATCGGTCCGCCCCCTTTCGCGAAATCGTTGGCACCCACAGAGGTCGAGGGTTCGAATCCCCCAGAAGCCATAACAAATTTTTGAATTAGCCAACATTGGAAAAATATGGGGTGCCATGTGGTGCCCTATGATTGGGCCATGTGTCACCATGTGATTGGATTGTACCACACAGTCACCAGCATAGTCAACATGCCACATCATCGTTGTAAATCATAGTTAGCTTCCATACAACCCACTCACATGCCCACGTCACCTGTCGTACAACCATGTGTCATGCCACATCATCATCCGTATTGCATAGTCACCCTGCCACATCATAATCCGTACAACACAACTATATTTTGTACTGCCACGTGTTAGCCTGCTATTGGGCCATGTCATGTACAGAATGCTACGTGTCATTTGTACAGTTCCACATGTCAAATCCGTACAGGTGCCAACTCAGCTCGAAAATGCCAGACTTGAATGACATGTGTCACCTCCCAGTGATTCCATGTCAGCACGATGATGTCATAATGACATCATGATGACATCACCTGTTGTGTTGTTGACGCCAGTGGTATGACCTGTTGACTTGGATCAGTTGACTTTTTTGCCTGTTTGGGAAATCAATCAGAACACGATATCTTTCGCATATGGCGTCCATTTGAGAAACAAATTATATGGTTGGAATCAGCGTGGAG
The DNA here is from genome assembly GCA_009831015.1 of Picea engelmannii. Classification (NCBI taxonomy): domain Eukaryota; kingdom Viridiplantae; phylum Streptophyta; class Pinopsida; order Pinales; family Pinaceae; genus Picea; species Picea engelmannii. The sequence goes on along the minus strand of ML804566.1, from coordinate 42,805 downwards.
AGACGGAAGCAATGGCGTCGGTTTCGTCTGATTACGAGAAATTTCATTTTTAGGCCTTCCTGGATCCATTTTGGATCATCAAACCTCATCGGGGACATGCACTGAAAAATGATCAAGATCAACCTGCTTTGATACCACTGATTTGGATTATTTTTGGAACGAAATAAAAGCATAGATATTATATTGAAATACACATAAATATTGCCAGAAATAGAGAAATAAAACAATACATGATTTATACAAGACTCACTAGAATGGTAGAAACTTTATCTCTGAGAAGAGATGTGACGACTACGCTCATTATAAAGAATATGAGTACAATCCTGAGGCTCTGAAGGCCTTTTACAATAAATATGAATGCCAAAACCATATACATCCAAAAGCCTAACCCTAGGAGATGAAGTGCCAAAATTTATGTGGGCCCCGTTGGGGTAAGTTAGTACATCAAATTCATGGGGTCGTAACTTTTTCATACAATCTTTGTTTTAGGCGTGTGATAGCCCATTGGAAAGGTATTTTCAATAAATACATATTATGTTGTCAAATTTTGACTTGGTTAATATTTTGATTGTGGCAAGCCCAAAAAATGTTGTTTAGGGCCTCAAAATGGCCCCGTAAGTACAAAAAGATGTATTGAGATGAAAACTGCCAAAATAGGCCAGTTGGACTAGATGGGCAGCCACCAATATCCACTTGTATGTTGTGTATGGATTCAAGACAACCTCAGAAGTGCAGAACCCATAATTAAAAAGAATACAGAGAAACATGTTGAGTTGAAAACTGTCAAGATGAGCCAGTTGGAATTTGGAATAGGTGGGTGGCCACCAATATCCACCTGGATCATGCACCCTCCTGTTGACTACATCATTTACTTTATAAAAAGGGTCATGTCAAAAAGAAGAATGAGAAAATGTTTTCCCATGGTATCCTTGTAAGGTAGAGAAATAACCATGAAGATAAGTATTGAAATATGATTGCATATATATATTTAAATACATGCTTATATTGTGGAGTTGAGAACTTTCATTAATAAGATAATTGCTACATTATAATAGCCATAACATGTATTTTTTCTTGATGTTTTTTATACGAATAGTTGAAAAATGAAGACATGAATTGAGTATTTGGAAAGAAGAACACAAAGGATGGTCTATTTCAAAGGAAAAAATGATGCAATACCACCTACAACCAAAGAGTATATTGGCAACAAGAAGGGCATGATGCTTAGGAACAAAGGCATGGGAAAATTAAAGGTCTAGTGGAGCTGGAGGATGCAATGTGGAAGGAATACCCACATTGGGTTTAAAACTTTGATGTAAGAATTGTATATATGTGTACACCTATATGGTGATGTGCATCGAGGACAGTGAAAAAATAATGGGGAGGGGGATGTAACACCCCTATATTGATCCCCATATATGTAATGTAATGTAAATATGTGAATTAGTCCATGAGATGAATAGTATGGTTGAGGGCCAAGTAATGCAAATAATGTACATTAGATTTGTTAATAAAAATACATTGATGGTTGTGAGATGAGAGGGACTAAAATGGTGGGGGGATATGACTCCATGAGTGAGGAATGAGAGGGGAATAAGGGGGGGCATATCTTGTAAATAACATATCTTATTGTAACCCCATATTGGTGTCCAAGTATATAGCCCCCCCATATTGGTATTCGAGTATATAATGCACTCAAGACAATGAAAAAATAAGGGAGAGGGAAATGTAATACCCCTAGTTTGACCTCATTTGTAAATGTATATGTCCATATGTTTTATATAGAATGGTGAGCCAATATGTTTTTTCGGGTTGGAGTGCATCTTTGTGTATGTTTTGGGTTAGAGTGCATGTGTGATATTAGGTTGGAGAAATTTTATGCTAAAAGGCTAGTGAGCCTAGCATTGTGCATTGTAATAACCCTCATATATATCACTAAAATGCATCACAATTGCAGACCAAGTCATATAAAAGAGTGTGGGGGGATAGGATTCCACGAGAGAGAAAGGGGAACTAAGGGATTAAGGAAAGGGGCTAAACCAAATATATTAAATCAATCCAAAATCATAATCCTAAATCTTATGCCATGATTTTATCCTAAGTTCCTAAGTGATGGGATGAGTTCCCAAGTGGTGGGAGAGTGGTTCTTTGATTGCCACTTGTAAGAAAGGAAGCATGCATATATAAAGTTTGGGCTTATTGACAAATCCATTCATTCCAATCATTCTGATCATTGTGCTTTTCTATTTTGGTTTGGGTATGTTGGGTGTGAGCTTAGGGAAGCCATTGTAACCATGTTTCTTGTGAACCATGTGAATCCTTGATCCAGATTTTATGAGCAGAATGAAATGAATACAGATGATTAAAATATGCTCAACACAAAATAACATAGATAGAGTAAAAATGGTTTTCTATTCAATAAGGAAATAATTTGAAACTGTAAATTGTAGTGGAAAACAAGCTTGCTGGAATGGTGGCGGCTTATCTCTAAGAAGCGATGTGATGGTTGCACTCATTTGCAAGAAGATAATTACAATGAGGATCTCAAGGCCTTTTTACAATAAACAGGAACGTCAAAATCCATACACATCCAAAAACCTAACCCTAGGAGATGAAGCGCCAAAAGTCATGTGGGCCCTGATTGGGTAAGTTAGTACATCAACTTCCCAAGGTCGTAACGTTTGCATACAATCTCCGTTTTAGGTGCACGATATCCCATTGAAAAGGTATCGTCGAGGAGATTAATTTTGGGGGCTCTCTAAGAGCCTTCAACTATCATTAAGAAGCTCGATCTTGAAAAACCCTCATTTTGGTCCTCAAAATGGCCCCAGAAGTGAAAAACTGCTAAAAATAGTAAATTGCCAAAATTTCCAGAAAAATGTTTTGTGCGAGTTGGAAAAGGTGGGTGGCCACCGATATCCACCTGGATCAATCATCCCTTCTTAGGAATAAATGGTATCCATTTTGTTGAGTTTCCCCATCAGATGAGGAAATTTTTGTTGAATTTGGCCCCGGGTGAGCCACTTGCCTTGGTGCAAGAGCTGCCCTACTTTGACGACTCGATAAATTTGGATCCTTTGTTGTCGATTTCCCTTGATATGTGTGTCCACAATATGATCACTGGATTCTTATTGCATGTAGTCAGGTTTGATCTCTATTGGTGTCAACTACTCTACTATCTCTAAGGTGTCCAATAATGGTGGGAAATATGGCTGAAGGAGAGCCACGTTGAAGACTGGGTGCAAACCAAGGAAAGGGGAAATGTTGAGCTCAAAATCATTGTCACCCATAGCCTTGGTGATGGTGTACGAACCATAACAAAGTGGGTGAAGCTTTTTATGGGTCCGTGTAAGGCGTTCTTTCTACAAGTGCAACCAAACTTTGTCTTCGACCTGAAACTTATGTAGCACCCGATGTTGATCATGGTGTTGCTTGTACTTGGCATTAGACTTCTATAGAATATCCTGAACCTATTAGTGGATGTGTTGGATTTGGTCAATGAACTGGGTAGCTTTGTCATATTCTGGTGGAG